>JAYMTK010001497.1:0-16207 GCA_036897405.1 Pelargonium myrrhifolium | reverse complement strand
TTGGGTGAACCTATTCATAATATGAGCTTACCTATTCATATTCAAGGTTGACCTATTCATATTTCCGGTGGACCTATTCATATTTTAGGTCGACCTATTCGTAATCTGAGTTTGGATGTTCAGTTCGTAAAATAAAGTGATAATTCATATCATCTATTACAGTCATCACTATACAATATTTGAACAATTATAATGTTTAGCATGCTTTAACATGCAACAACAGTTCCAGTCATAATAATAACATTAAACATTAAACAAAATCTTACATACCTTATTCTTAGAAACAAAGGCTTCAAAATCGGTTCTTTTTTAAAGTTTTCACCAACAGATGAATCTAATGGTAATGGTATTTCTGTGTTACAAATTTGCTACTTTCGTGTTCAATTTAAAGCAACAACTCAGTTCATTACAATTAAAGACATTCAAGTAAAAACTGAAACTCATTAAACACAAAACTACTTCAGTTGTTAAATGCCTAATCAAATTGATGATGGTGATGATGGAGAAGAGAGGGGCAATACATAAACTTGTCAAGCCAAAAGTAGGGATAAGATTGTCCAACCTAAAATATTTTCTTCCCTCTATTGCCTCTACCGTAACCTTCCTCTTCCGTTTGAAATTACACTCTCTCTCTCCTCTACTTGCTTACTTGGCAATGGCTGAAGGAGGAGAGAGAACAAAATTTAACAAACACACCCCAACCTCTATTGCTTAGCTGGACTGACAAACACAGACCCAAAAGATCTTCCAACAGAGTTACCAAACAGCCTCTTAGAGCTCTTGCATGTCTTTTGAGTCCGACGGGGCTAAGTGGAGCTCATAGGAGCCTCTATTGCTTTGACTAGCATTCTAATGTCTTTATCAATGAGTGGAGTCTTTGTTGTAACCCAGTGAGTCGGAGATCTTAGTAGTGACCCGATATAAGGCGAAGACTTAATTTGGGGGCGTGGGAGCTCTCTTGGAACTTTAGAGTTTAGGTGGTTCTTAAGGGTATTGAAGGCTTCTTTTAGAGGCTATATATGAATGAGAGGTGTGACGCTTTTCTGTGAACTTGTAGCTTCTTGTGGATACCAAGTATAGAGGAGATTTGGGGAGCTCTCCTTATGACTTTGTAGGCTTTTGTGGTGACTAATTATAAGAACATCTCCAATGCTTAACTACTATATGTGTGCTAAGGAAGAAATAGAGTATGTCACCTTATCATGTGATTGCTTAGAATGTACTTAGCATTTTTCTCTCTAATGCTTAGCACCACTACAATAAATGGTAATAAGAGAGAGAATGTGAAACAATAGGCTTATCATTGAGTGTTAAGCTTAACATCTCATTGTTAAAATCTCCTCTTAAGTATGTACTACTTCAATGTTTATAACCTCCATCAAGGGACTCTAAGCATCTTAGAGCCTCTCTTAGCATCCCAATCGGAGATGCTTTAAAGGAGAAGTGTGAAGTAGTCCTTATGTTTTGTGGACCAAACATGAAAGATACTACTTGGAGGTGAAGTGAAATGTATATTAATAACCATTACCAAAATTGATATAAATTTTGTACTATCCTCGAACCGACCATCATGATGAGCTCGAACAATCAAGGACGATGTCGCACTATTCAATACAATAGATAGAAAATCTGGTTATTAGAGACCTAAATTGAGAGCCAAAAAAAAAAAAAGGTTCAAACAAGCACAAAATCACACTCACCTATTTCAACAAAATTTCTGATAAAAACAATGTTGTGAAGCTGCAAGAGAAACAAGGCTATATTTTTCTGTACCCAAATAAGAGTTAATTAAACATTGAAACTTGACATAAACAATCCATATATCTTGCATAAAAATAATGATCTACCATGCTTTCAGTTTCCTGCTGCCTTTAGGTTTTGTAACAGGTGCATTCATGGCAGCCATTTTTGCAATGTACTTGGCTCCAAGAGAACCATTGAATGTCCAATCTGTTGTGTCCTCATTGAGGAGATGAGTCCATTTTGTCCTTCCCCTGTGACCAAAACCCTTAACCTGCATCGACTTAGGCAACTTTTTCTTGTCCATCTTATCTTCTCCGGTTGGAGCCGAGCAATCACGTTTACAGATACCATCAGAATCCTGAAAGAAAGCTCCTTTGTGGTAATATCTCTGCATAAAGCTCCACTTCTGCTTCGGTTTCGGAACAGATTTTGGGTTCTTGTTCCTCTCTTCCTCTGTCATGTTCCTTACTCTCTCAACCTCTAACCTCAATTTCAACATAGCTTCTCTCTCTTCTCTGTCTGTCTTGATTCTACCCAATTCTCTGGCTTTCCAAGATTCATACTCTGCAGCTTCATTGACCTCATCATCAGTATCTACATCATCAGCAGCTACTTTTGCCTCCAATTCCATATTCTTTTGAATTGTTTTATCCTTTTGGATCTCTTCAACTACTATTTTCTTCGTCTCCATCCTCCTCTCCTCTAACCTCCGCTTCGCTGATTCCTCTAGGGATCGTTCTTGCGCATCAAGACGCTCGCGCTCAGCTATGGTTTCTCTCTCTGATTTGAGGACAAAAACAGGCTTCACCATAACATCAACGGCTAGTTCTTCCTCCATGTCAGTCTCGTATTCAGATTCAGATTCAGATTCAGATTCCTCATCTGGAAGAAGTGCAACAAGTTCTTCTTGTTCCCTTTTAAGCAGCTTCTCTCTGATTCTCCTTCTTCTTTCCTCAAAAAGATCATCATCATCATCATCATCATCTTCTTCTTCTTCTTCTATGTCAATGGCTCTAACAATCTCAGGTGATCGAACGAGCCGAGCAGCTCTGGCTTCTTCAAGATTATGTTCCATGCTTTTAGCCAACCTTCGAAGCCTAGGATCATCTTTTCTAGGGATTTGATCCGAATCTTCATTGCTAGGGAAAGCTCTCTGCATATCTCCATCTTCATTGGCATGATCAGTAGCCCACTCAGGAACCTTACCAATCCAATATCTTCGGATTTTGGGTCTGTTGGCCATAGCTAAGCACGCAGTATCGGTCTCAAAATAAGGGTTTTTGAGTTGCAATCTGGAGAGAAACAGAGTTTATATAATGAAGGAAACAATAAAATAGGAAATAAAATAGTGTAAAACTTGTTCTACAAGCAACCGAGCCAATAACTACTAGCAAATCCTATCAAAATCGTACATAAACTACTTTTTCTAATTTCTTGTGCATCACGTCATCTGGTTTCCCATTGGACAGGCCCAAACTTTGAATGGATACGAAGATTTTGGGCCGATAATATCCTCTTGTATTGGGCCGGAATGTTTTTGATGGGCCCAATGTAGTATATTTTCCCAACCTGATTAAATTTAGATCAGTTGCCTCCAGAGAGACAGAGAGAGAGTGTGTGAGAGAGAGCGCTTTACTCTGTTCTTGGCTGATTGGAGAATCGAAGAGATCTGTTCATCTCCATTCCAACCAGGAACCAGAAAAATTAGGAACAACACAAGGTTCACTTCATTTTCTTCTTGTATCATTTTTACTATTATTGATTTTATGTATAATTTTCTTGATTATTTTTCTTCCAGTTTCTTCATTCCGAGTTCATCTTTTTCTGGGTTTAGTTCCCGAATATTTTGGAGTTTTTTTGTTTCTTGGGATAAGCTTTGATTTTCTCATCTTTTTCCGCCCTCGGAGCTTGGTTCTGTGATGTTTGTTACACTTGTGGAAATTTTCTATTTCAGAATCATCATTTCTTTATGTAATTATGTGTTTCTTTTTCTTTTCTACTTCTTCTTTTTAAGCTTTCGGATTTGGTCCAAAATGTTGTTAATTTGGGGGCGAAGCAAATAGATTTTGTCATTTGTGTAGTGGTTAGATGATAAAGAAATGTGGGTTTGGGAATATATTTGGTAATTTGGGCAGTGTGAGAAGATGATGAAGAAATGTGGGTTTGGGATTAGATTTGATACTTTTGGTACTGCAAGAAGATGATAAAGAAATGTGGGTTTGTGAGTAAGGGTCAGAATGTGATTGCCACTTGATGTATGAATTTCATTTGCACTACCCTTGGTTGCTCAATTTTATCTGTGTCTGGGTTGTTTGTTTTCTGTTTAATGCGGCTCATGTGTTTGTATATTTGCCTGAAAGAGACTCAATCCTGATATCTGTCTTTTCTCAGTCTTGTTGGTTGTACATTTTAGGTGAACATTTCAATGTGAACCTTTCCTTTTCAGATTAAATCGATATAAGGTTACGCAACTTGCCTTCGAATTGAATGCTTATAACTAGAAGCACATGGTGGTACTTGCCTTTTTGTTGCAACTTGATAATAGTTGGTGGCATCAGTGATTTTGCAATAATTATATTGAGTTTGTCCATTCAAGAAACTTTTAGGCCATATCAGAATTTTGTATGCCCGCTACATTAGTCATTTCACTATCATCTGCCACTGTAATTGTCACTCAAGTTTCAGTAGAACTTTGTAAGGATTAGTCATCATGTTTGGGTTTAATCTTTCTTAATCTTTATTGTAGATTCTCTTTCACCCAGGCGACATGATGCATAGAAGATATACACATTAGTTCTCATTCTCACTGTTTCAATGGAGTCTTCTGTAAGTTGTTTCCTGTAATGTTAATTGTTTATCTTGACCGAAGCAAAGGAAAATTGGAAACTTTTGGTTCTTTTTTTTTTATATATATATTATTTAACTGTAACACCTTAATCCAGTCACATCAATGATTTTTTTTGGTACAACTAACAAAGTTTTCATACAATTCTATCGCGCAGTTAATATTAAATCCCCCAAATTTATACCACCTTACTAACATGCCAATAAGTGGTCAACACTTTCCCAAAATGTTCATACTAACTACCAAGTGATCTACACTTTTTGCTTTTCTTAAGCCTTTTATCTTTGTTTCAGGGTTTCGAAGAAAACACTCCAAGTACGATTGGTGACCAATCAACTGGTGATGTTCTTATGATTGGTGACCGATCAACAAGTGATGTTGTCGTGAGGTTACGAACTCAAGATGGGCGAGATGAGAGGTTATACTGTCACTCCCAGGTCATTGTAGAAAAGAGCAAGTATTGTGCTGAGCGTCTATCTGACAGTTGGCCAACATGTCAAATCCTTGACTCACGTAACTGTGTTGAGGTTTACTGCGAAGAATCAGACTTTGACTTCAATGTTAATGTTTTGCGTCTTTTGTATGTTGATATAGATGGCTTAGCATGTGAATTGTGGCACGGTGTCAAAAATGCCCTTGGCACTCTTCGAGTTGCTGTCAAGCTTGGGTGCCCACAAATAATTGCTTCTTGTGTCAGTTACTTAGAAGCAGTACCCTGGGAAGAGGCTGAAGAGGAGGATATTCTCAAAACTATACCAGGCATGGGAGTAGAAGTGGAGCCTATTCTTGCACGTCTCCAACCAGTCAACTCATCAGCTATTATGGGTATTTTTCTTTCAGCTATCCGATTTGCCACATCATCACCTCCTCAATCCATGAATGATCTCAAAGTTTCAGCCCAAGAGCAGCTTGAATACATACTAACAGAAGATGATGATGCTCCTCTATTAACAGCTGACGATGAAATCAAAACTGTGGTGGAAGACTGTGTGAAGCAATTATTTGCCAGGTTCAACAATCTATTAGAATCTTTGGTGCGCGAGTCTAAGGAATCTGAAGCAGGGCAAATGCAATTATTTCAGTCTCATCTTTCAGATTTTTCTTGGGCATGTCAAATGCTGACTAAACTGGAAAGTATGAGGGAATTTGTACACAGTTGGGCAGACGGATCAGATAAGATTGTCAAGGTTGTCGAGCAAGCAAGTGCAACAAATGAAATGATTGGGACAAAGCTGAAGGTTGTTGAGGTCGCTGCAAAGGTTTTAGAGGCAATAGGGTATGGGACTGTGATCTTGCCAACTGCAAAACGGCTTTACATGGTGAAAGTGTGGCTTCCATTTGTTAGGGCGATGAAACCTGTATTTGATTCCATTACTAGCGAAGAAGAAATCCAAGCACTGAAATTCGATGGTGAGCTGTGGCAAGCCTTGGAGTCCACATTTGTTTCGATTATACTCGCATTGCCATCAGGGGACCAGGCAGATATCTTGAAGGAATGGTTGGGAAACAAGCACATTCGATATCCAGACTTGACGGAAGCATTTGAAGTGTGGTGTTACAGGTCCAAGGTTGCCAAGAGAAGACTAGCATTAGTAGAGGATAGCATGCAGGGTATGACCAATACTTCATGAATCATCATTCATTTGATTTTCTCATGCTTTTGATACAAACAAACTCTTTCATAATGACAAACTTCAGGAGATTGATTTAGATGGGAACATATTCTCAGACTGTGATGTTAGAATTAGTAAGCTCATGAGTTCTTATCAGGCTGACAATGATATTGTAGGTAGGCCCTGTAAATTTTCTGGTGCCTAGTCTGGTAAATTTGTAAATTTTTTTGTGATACTAGTTACTAAAAGAGAGTGTTTCATACTATTATGTCCAATTTTACCATATGACATGGCTTTATGAATGAATTCAAATGCAGAATCTGATATGGGTTATTTTTGTTTCTTCATATTTCTGTTCTCCATCACACAACACATCACATATCCATAATCCATACAATTAACTTACATTTCTTCAGAAATTATAATCAACATAAATTGCTATATATAGTTACATTACATATACCCAAATACCTGACTTTTCTGATCCTATATATCAGATCCCATCTAATCCATCCCCAAAACTTACAAAAATAATATACATTCCTCAACCATATGCTCTTAAATCCTAGGGCTGTCTAAGGACTCAAATGGTTCTATGCAAAAGTATAAGCCTATACTAAGTAAATTTTCTTTCTTTACACTACCATATGCATTTTCCTTGGTCCTATATACCAAATAGCATTACAGATGAAGAAAGAAAGAAAATGTGCAGGAATAGCTACTAAACCCAATGCCATATGAGCCCTACTTTCCAATTTCATAGCTGGGTCTCAGGCTACGAAGTCGGGCAACAATTGTGCTGCAAACCTCTTCCGGTTTTGAATGTTGATGTTGTCGTAAGCAGACGAAGAATGAGGTGTGGAAGTGGTAATGACATGACCAAATTGATCAGTTGGCTCACCAAGCTGATCCACTCTCCTTCCCAATTGACTGATATTTTGGTTCTGAAGAAAACTCTGGTTGGTTCCTGATAAGGAGAGGTTGTTTTCAGAGTGTGGCAGGCCTAGAGTGAGTGAAACACCATTTCCTGAAAACCTTGGTGTGTACTGCTGATCATTAGTGTCAAACCTGCCAATTTCCCCAATTGGGTACTGCCCGAAACCTCCGATGAAGTTGGCTGGCCCTCCGCCCGTCATGGCGGAGTACTCACCTCCGCCTTGCCTCTCATTGCCTCCAAACTTCATAGAAAACATGTTATTGTTGTGCGTCTCTTCGGGTTTGATGTCGTTGCCCATTGAAGGCGGGGAATGCAGCATATCAACGTTCCTCGCCTTCTTCGGACTTCCTTGGGTGATCCCTTCGAGCTCCGACGACCCCATAAGACTGAAAACGGACTGGTTTTGAACACTAGCTCCCATTGGAGATGTTGACTGTGTCATTGAAGGAGAATCTTGGTTGGAGCTCAGGAGCGATCTCTTGTTTCTATTCTCTTTCTTTTCCTCGGACATGGATGTTGAATCTTCCTTGTTCTCGCCTTTGCTCAACGTTTTGTCCTCGGATCCATTCTGTTCTTGCTCCTTGAGCTCCTCCAAGTACATTTCTTCCACCATTGGCTTCCAAAGCCGGACGCGAGCATTTATGAACCAATTAGACACCTGACTCCTAGTGAGCCCCGTCTGCTTCGCAAGCATGTGCTTGTCCGAATCTTTCGGATAACTGAATAACAAAAACAAAATCATGGATGTTAATCAAATGTATGTTTTACAGGCTGTTGATAGTTATAATTAAGGAAAAGTGAGAGTGAGTTATTACGGGTGGAGGAAGTGTTCGAAGAGCCAAGCGCGAAGAACAGAGACGGATCTTTCGGGCAATCCTCTCTGGGGTCTCCAAGCATTGTGCTGGATCATTCCCAGTTGCTGAAGAGCTCGCTGTTGGCGAAGATGGTGGTCCACGAACTTGAGCCTAGACCCTTCGATCTTTCCTCCAGAATCTTCCTCTCCTAGGCTCTTGTTGGCGGCGCGAATTTGGCTTGTGATTGCGTCTTTTAAGCACCTGAATTGCTTGGAAATGGTCTCGAGTGCGAGAGCTGTGTAGGTCTTGGCTGATCCGATTCCGGCGACTTGCTCGAACGAAGATGTGACGATCTGCATCTGGTGGTGGTACTGTCTGTACCTTTGCTCCACCTTCAATTTAACACCCAAAAATGTTAATTTTCAAGAAATTAAAGAGCAGAGTGAAAGTAACATTTGCCTGAAATTAGGAATTTTCTTTTTCAATTTCATGTTTTGATAGAGACTCTTTCTTGTCAATTTGGTCTGTTTTTGTTTATAAATATGTGCGTACGTACCTCGTCGAGCATGGTGATGAGCTTGGCTTTCTTCATCTGAATTTCTTGCCTCTCCACCGTCGACAGCTCGGAGCTGTTCTTGCCGCTCGCCTCCGCCGTGACGGAGCCGTCTCCACTTGCCGCCGCCGCCGCCGCGGAAGACGATTCTGTTACAGTTTTATTGTTTTTCTTGGAAGAATCAGGCTTAATTCCGCTGTTTCCGACGTTAACAACCTCGTCGAGAAGCTCCTGCGCCGCCTTTAGGTACTTGGAGCTCATCAGCACGCTCTGCATGCCGGAAACGCCGTTGGTGACGCCGGACGCCGACGACGGCGACCCGCCGGAAATCCGCATGTCCTCGCCGGAAACTGCCTGTGAGGCCCCGAAACCCGCTGTTCCAGCTGGTTGCTGGGACGAGAGGCTCAGGGACAGCCCCTGCTGAGCGCGTGGGGTCTCACGCGCCGCCGCGTTGGGGTCAATTGAGTTCCAAAGGTTGTACTGGATGCGCGGAGCGAAGCCATGCAGGGCGGAGAGCTCGTGCTGGGCCTGAGCTTGCATGGATTGGGAATTGGGGTCTTGGTGGGACGTCGGGGACGCGAGTGGAAAGCCGACGAACTGTTGGGTGTGGGGCGGTGGCGCGTGAGGAAGGGTCGGCGAGTTGAGAGAATTGGAGGCGGAGTTGAGGAAGACATAGTTGCCGGTCTGAGTGGCTGACGTGTCGGAGTATTGGACGTAGCCTGGATTCATGAGAACCAGAGTTTGTAACCCATCAGCTCCTTGAATTTCAGAATTTCCATGAAAATATGTAGCCATAGCTCTGTTTCTTGGAAATTCTGTTCAATCACTTCACTGAAAGTGAAAAACAGAAACTCAGTATGTTAAATTAATAAAACACATCATCACAACAACAACAAAAATACAATTGAAACACAAACAAATTAATTAAATTTAATTAACCTCATGAATTATAAAAATCTGAATCAACCCATCAAGCAGAAGATATTAGCAATTTTTTTATGAATCCATATGGTTAAAATTAAGTTAGTCGTGAGTCTAAAGAGAAAGGAATAGAATTTGAAGCAGAGTATATTGTATATATGTGATTATAATACAGAGATGTTCTGAAGAATCAATAGAGATTGAGAGATATGGAAAGAGAAAGTAGTGGAAGTACAGAAGAGGATTGATTATAGTATGAGTTAATACTTAATACTATGATTGGCATGGTTTGGGTTGCGACCTGGGATCAGAGGATGTGTTTGTGCACGTGCCTCATGATGATGATGATGATCATCGACATCAACATATGGAGCAAACAAGAAAATTTCTCACCAACAATGACAGAAACAAGAAAATAAAACTGAAACTGTGATGAAAGAGAAAGAAGAACATATATTCCCACCTCAGCTCAGCTGTGTAAATGTATTGTAGTGAGTTTCTTGAAGCAGGAAGGGAAAGAAAGAGCCATCAAATCTGTGAGAACTGAAAAGGAAAATATAAAAGAGATTTTAAAAAGGATGGGAAAAAGATACCCATCTTTTTATCTTCATTTTCTTGAAATTAAAAAAAGAAACAGTAGATTTTTAATTTTGTTGTACAGTAGTTACTGTTTGTGTATCAATCAATCTTTTTGTACCTGCGAGGAGATCAAAACAGAGCAACTTCTGTGATTTGACTGCCTTTTCAAATCATTTGATGCACCAAACACAAACCCTTTGCTTGCCTTCTCTTCTCTTCTCTTCTCTTCTCTCTCTGTCTCTGTCTCTGTCGTTGTTAATGAGAAAATTTTAATAGGAAAAGAAAGTGTGTCAGGAGATGCAAACAGCTGAAAAACAAGGAAACGTCTTCTTCTTCCACTAAGCTTTATTAACAAAAACTCCGTGATGAACATAGGAGGCAATTGGGATTTTGCACCGGATTTGTTTGGATTTAGATTGATAATGAGAAATCTAAACTCGGTTTTAAAAGGGTTTGGGTCATTTCATATTGGATTAGAGTGGATTTGATGAATTTCAAATTTGTTGTGTTAAATGAACGGATTTGTCTTCTCTGAACTTAATCGGATCAAATCAGATAAGTTTTAAGTTAAGTCAGATTATAAATACCCGTATGTTTGTATCCAAATTATCGAATTCTAGTTAGAGGTGACCATTTCGGGTAGGTTGATAAATATTAACCTGAACCGGCTTCGGGTTCATTCGTGGTTCGGAATTCGGATTGCGGGTCAAGTCAGATCGAATTTTGATTTTTAGACATAAAATGTATTAATTTGTTTTGGTTTGGCCATTTCAATCTGATCCACAATTTTACATGATAAATTCGAACCAAAAATTGGTCATGTCCGCAAATTCGAGTTCAAATTGCAAGCTTTGTCTCTAAATTAAACAACACGGAGAGTGGATTTGAGGGGTCCTATGTCCATTTCATTGTAATCCAAAAATTTTAAGATAGATCTAAGTGATCCAACCCGAGAATTAGTCGGATCAAATCGTATTGAGTACGATTAGATTTTAAGTGTATACAAATTTGTGTTCAAATTACAAATTCTCTCTCTAGGACGAACAACAAAGAGAGTGGTTTTGGAGGGGTCCTGAAGACTATAGTTCATTTCTTTTTTCTCTTTTAATAAATATCTTGTTGTCTTTTCATGCATATAATTTTTAGAATATTGATTTGTTTATTTGTGGTTGGATGCCAGAGTTTGAAGATAAAGCAATTAAATTGCTTGGAAACACAGGGCCAACCACCATAACACACCTACTTTAATGCTCTAAAACCTAATACTAACACTTGCATATATATAACAAACTAGTCAAAAATCATTCATAGTAATAATCTACAGTAATTATTTACATGTATAAAACGTGGAATGCACAATATTCAACTTCAAGATTTTTTACTCATAACTTGGTTAAATTAGCATCACTGTTTTAAAAACAAAAAACATCAATTTGCCATGTATGGATTCAAGTTGATCAAGCTGTGAAATTTCATATGTTATCAAGAAAATAGTAATGGGTCCAAATCAAATGTAATGTAGTGCATACCAATCAAGTAAAGTCAGAAATGGATGAGGAAGAGGAGGCCCTACCTACCTTCTTATCCTTTAGTATTCATTATGTTTTCAAGTTTCACTGTATACTATTCTTTTTAATTCTTCTTTGAACTTAACATATAAAAGAATCATATTGTTTATACAGAACATTTGGTTCGAAGTTAGATATGTTATTTTTTGTATAAAAAAAAAAAAAATAGGGCATGATTTTGATGGTATTTATTAGCAAAATCATAATATGATGAAGTTGGTGTCAGCATGAGTAACAATGATTGCAGAAGAATGAAGAGATTAATAATAGGATGAGTAGTAGCATTCATGTGGTGATCATCAAAGCCCAAAGGCAAACAAAAACAACAGAGGTTTGACAGTAGCTAGGGTGCTCTGTTGCACAGTACTTTTAATGCATAATATACTATTTGCATGTGTGATTTATTGCCCTATTTTATCATCTGTCATTCTCTCTCAAATCCATATCAAACCCTATTATTCATTTTCTTTTCTTTTCTTTTAACAGCACTATTGTACCCCATGCATACATATGATTCCGAGGATAAATAAATAAATTCAATTATTTACTTATTTATCTAGGTCATCATAAAGCTATTTTTGACTCGAACAATATAACCACATTAAAAACTATTTATTGTGTTGCTTAAGCACGTGAGTTAACTTTTTCGTCCTCATGGTGCTACTTAACTTGAATAAAGATTAGTCGATATAGTTTAAAGATGTTAATCTTGTATTATCTGTGTATCTATTTTAAAAATCTCATGATTAAAAAAATGTTACAAATTTTTGTTTAGATCGAATGTTATAAATTTTAATATTTGAATCTGACATATATACAAATAAAATTATTTTATTTTTAATATTTAAAATCAAACAATATTATTGGAGTGTATAGTATTTTGATCACTCACACACGTATTTATTTATTTTATAAATGGCACCCATCATTGGATCTTTCTAAGAAATGATTGATTGCTAATATATGCATTCGTACATTCAACTGTACGCCTAATGCATGCACACATCAAAGATCAAACCAACTTTTTTCACTCTCAGTCACAAAAAAACCACAACTATTGGATTTTTTTTTGTTGAAAGAAATATATTAATTTCATTAAAAGTAATAAAGAATTACAAACTCGATTTCGAATATATCTGAAATAGAATCAAATATCGTAGTAACCTGATTCGTAAATTTCGAATGTTCATACGAACGATCAATCTTCATACAATTAGTTGAAATATTGATTGCAAAAGTGGAACAAGTAGACATGCTCTTGCTCTCTTCTTCTTCGAACGCGCAACAATACTTTCAAACAAAACTTAAATACTCATAATGAAAAAACAATTTTGAACAGTGAAAGAAAAACTTTCAATGGAAGACAAACAAAACTTAAAACTAACAAAACTACAAAAATACGATTCAATACATAAAAACATGAAAAGAATCAATTTACCCGTAGTAAACATATTTTCACAACTAGCATGTAGAGAATGCGAAAATGATGTCGCGGCGACTGCAAGCGGATCGAATATGTGGAGCCAGAAGTGACGTTGAATCCAACGGAAGAAAAACCTTAATCAAGTCAAATCTGCTGAATCTATACCGCCGATCAAACAAAGATCTTTGAAAAACTATTGTACTTGTTGCAACAACTAGTACAAAACAGTTTCATACATGTTATGTGTCTCCGGTGTGACATTGGTGGGGCTAGAACTGAAAATTTGAACTCGAATCTGTTAGATACCTGACAATTTATTTGTGTTCGACTCTAATTCAATATGAAGTTGGTTGAGTCGAGTCAGATCTGGTCGAATACAGCTGTACAAAATAAATGTTAATAGTAGCTTGTTATCGCTCTATCTTACTTCTTCTTTAGTAAAGCGTAAAGCAAACAAAATTAATTTTTAATTCACCTATATTATGCCGAATGGAATAAAATTATTATTTGCCTCACTATCTTCTCATTCTCATAAAGTTTAGCTCTTGAAGGAGTGATGAAACGTGACGTGTCAATGTGAATGCATGTAACTAGATTTTGAGCAAAAGTTACTTTTGAGTTTTGACAGGGACATGAGTTTTTTCTTCACTTCCTTTGAAGAATTAGGCACACATATACAATAACAATATAACATGCAGAGTTGATGAGTTCATACAAGTTGGTGACTAATTAGTGTTGCAAATCTTCCTAATTACCCCAAATTTGCCAATTAATACAACAATGCATAGCTATGACTATAAGACCATGTTTTAATTATTGTAATGACATGTTCCCCAAATGGTCTATAGTTTATTAAGCTTGTAGGTAGTGCAGCAATATTGGCACTCATCACATCAGAAAATAACCCTAAGCAATATTCTATGCCACCTGATTTTTTTTTCATTAGTGTGAGATATTCATTGCAATCCGTTATCATCACATTTACATCATACTACTCGTATTAATCTCCATTCAAATCGAATAGGACCGCAAAAACGGCAAAATATTTTTGTACCAAATTTTAACGCATTTACATTTCCTGAAACTCGTAGTTGAGATTTTAAGTCAAACTAAACCAAGTTTTTATACATTAGACTCTCACATTTGGATAAACATGATATGTTTGTCTCTCTATTTGTCTTTTTGTTCTCGTAGCTTATAGTATAGTGATGACTGATGTGTATGTTATTAAATAAACCATAACTTTGTAAGATTTGGGTTAGTGGATATGGTACCTTTCGTGGTGGCCTATGTACATATATATGTAATATATTAATTCATGTATATATGGATTCTTGCTTGTCTCTTCATGTCAAATTTCTTAATATATTTATACACATCAAGAAAATGACCAGCTTTAGAGAGATATAAAGAGAAAGAGAAAAGGGTTTGATGGGAGATTTGGTGAATAAACAATTCATGGAAGTGCCAAAAAGAGGGATGATTTAAAGATATCAAATTAAAAAGATGGTATATATATGTAGTTGGTATGTGGAAATAGAGGCAGAAGCAACATGTGTACAATGACTATATATAACATCAAAAACTAGCTTAGCTGAAGTAGCAATACCTACTTGCATTATCTTCATCGTCATCGATTCTTTTATTTCTTTATTGAATTGAAAATGAACCATACAAAGCCAAAGGTGTAGTAAAATATTTTACTCAAAATTCTCAAACATTTGGCCGGAAGTGTTTCTTCCGGAAGGAAATTTGGGGACCCACACATCAATTTCCATGTATTAGTGAAGTGGTAAAACTATGTCTTAAAATAAGTAATATCTTTAACTTGTCTGTTGACCGTAGGTCCATAAGTCAACAAAACGATTCGATTTGTTTACTCGATTAAGTCTTGCAATATCACTCTTCTTGTTGTAGAAGTTTTGTACATGGACTTTTATGTTTAAAATGTTTTTGGATAGACTTTCACTTATTCACTTGGTCTTGATTGATTCGGGTTTATATATTATACATCACAATTTAGCACATTGTTAAACAAAACTCGAAGATACACATGAATTTCATTTCGGGCGTAAGAATAAGAATTTTTACTATTGTGAAATAAGAGTACGTGTAAAATTCTAAAGAGAACTTGAGAAATCAATTGAAAAAATAACATAAATGAACCTTCTTCAAAGTTCAAAAAAGGATCCATACCTCATGGTTTTAGTGTATTTATACTCATAAAGTCAAGATGTGGGAGTTGATGTGTCGTGTTGTAATTGACCACAAATAAGCTTGACGATGTCACTCACATATCTTGATGATGTCATGAATTCAAATGATGATTGTATCTATCATATGATGATGAAGACATGATTGGATGAGACAAATTAATCAAACCCCACCTACATTTCCATGGAGATAGAGTTTGTCGCAACGAAGAGTATCCCATGCATGGCGAAGTCATTACACCCAATAGATTGTTCTCGTCTCGATGAAGCATAGTGATAAATAAGAGTTTGTCGTTCAATTGGTTCCTTTAATTGCACATCTGATCACTTCTAAACCTTAAGAAATAACACAACACTTATACCACGTGATGAGTGCTTAGATTGTCTCCTCAAGTCATTGCTAAGCCCCCGCCTCAACATTCAGTCTATACATGGCTTTCTCGAAACTCATCTTCGATCCAGAGCCAATACGACTCCTTGTCTCACCGGAACTCATCCCCTCCTCATTAGGAATCCAAACGGCTCTCCACCTCATTAGGAATCCACTAAGGCTTTCACGTCGCTGATTCACCTCCAAGGTTCCTGACTAGAGTCGGACCAGCACTGTGATGTCTCGTTCAATTTGGACAGTAGGACATTACCTGAAGTGTAAAGGTTCTTAAGAACTTAACAACAACAATTATAAATTATTTTCACAAGAGAGCAATGAGTATAAAATATAATTTAAAATAAGACACTATTAAAATGTGACATTTCATTAAAGTTACGTACGTAACAAACGGATCGATTCGCGCACATATATTAATTAGAGTGCGTGAAATTTTAATGCGGTTTCATGATTGATTGATTCGGCTAAGCTAATACTACACATATTATCAGAAGGAAAAGTGTTTTTCCATGTATTGTAAATACATGTATTTTCACATGTATTATGTAGATGACATCTTAACCATTGAAACTTTTCATTTGATTGGATTTATAGTGGGCTAGTTAAATCAAACAATTTATAGATTTTTAC
>JAYMTK010001496.1:0-16208 GCA_036897405.1 Pelargonium myrrhifolium | reverse complement strand
GGGACCAAATGGGTTCATTTTTGGATACTGCGGGGACTATTTTTTAACAAAATGAAGTACATGGACCATTCTAATCCATTTTGGATAGTACAGGGACTAAATAGGGACTTTTTCCAATAAAATATAATGTAATTACCATTGAAAAACAAGCACTGAATTAGAACATCCACATTAAAGATCCCAAATGCATTGAGACCATAAATGGAACCTCAAAAAAGATGGGGACATTTAATGTAGAGAAACCTCTAAGAGGTATGAGCCCTTAAAAGAGGTTCTTCGACCTTAATGATTACCTTTTTTTTTAATTTGCTAACCAAGTATGTGATACCATATATAGAAACAAAATTGTTCATAATATAATGGAACAATTACACGTTACTATCCTCTTAGATTCACGTTTTGCATGTCACTACCCTGTCACTCCACGTTACTACCATAAACTTTTTTATCATTCCGTTAGAATGACCGTTAATTAAAAGTTAAAAAGACCAACATACCCCTCCTTTGTTATTTTTATTATAATAATAATAATTAAAAAAACAAAACAAAACAAAAAACTCAATACCAAATATGTCTGATTCATCTTCCTCATCCCTCCATCCCTCCCTCTCTCCTCACGTCCTCCACATCCAACCCCAACCCCAAATATGTATCTGTTCGGCGAAGAACAAAGCGCGTCAGCCCCGTCCACCGACGCCTCCTCGTCCCCATCGATCCCGCCTCGTCTCATCTCCACCGAGGATGTAGAGATGGCTCCCGGAGAAGATAACGCCGACAACACGAACATCGAAGCATTAATGCCCCCACTTTCTCTCTCTTTCTATGTCGCAATTCATATATTTTTTTGAATTTTTACAATCTCAAACCCTAATCATTTTTTGGTTTACTCCGACTATGATGATTGCAGGAACTGGATGACATGAAAAATCGATAGTAGGAGATGGAAAACGAAGTTGCTGCTCTCCGTGAAATGCAGGCCACGGTCGAGAAGGAAATGGGTTATGTTCAAGATTGCTCCTTTTCCTCTCTTTATTTTATAAATATAACTCAAATATTTTGTTTTTGTTTTCCACGAATTATTTATGAAATTGCATTTTAGGATGGAAATTAGGTTCTACATTTGAGTTTTGAGTTTTATTCCTTTTTTTTCTTGTGTACACCACTTTAGTTTCTTTGAGACATTGATTGTGCAATAATAACATAATGAGTTTGGTTTTTTTTAATTGTTAATGATGGATTTAGATCTCTTATTTTGTTTTTTAGATACAGACAGGTGCCGAAATCCTATCTTGCAACGGCCTAAGGAATCTTTTATCAAGTCGTATGTACATGCTTGAATCAAGAGACCAGTAGTATTCATGAAAGAGACTTCGTCTCTTTTCCCTAGCCTAGGGCTTTTTGGCACCTAACCGCACTAAAGTGGTCTCTTACACCACCACCACCAAGGGTGTGTTGAGTGGGGATCGATCCTGAGACCTCCTCTCACTCACACAATTAGAATAACCAATTGCGCCATACCTAGTTGTTTCGATCTATCGTTTAATGAGATGACATGTTGAAACATAGTTCTTTTTTAGGTCTAAACCATGGGGTTCCATAGGAGGCCCGCACTTTGGCGGTTTGACACTTTTAAGCCGTTTGACCACACCCAGACTAATCTTCAGTCGAGGTTTGTTCACATGTTTAGGATTTCACCTCTCCCTAAGGGTGTGTTGAGTGGGAATCGAAGTCAAGACCTCTTCCCATTCACGCAGTCTGTGTTAACCAGTTGCGCCACATTCATTGGGTTGAAAAATAGTTTTTGACTTGTCAAATTTGATTAAGGAGATTTTGGTCGACTTTTGATGAGTGTGATCACTATAACACCCATCTTGAACTATTAGCGGGTTTGAATGAGATTATGTTTGTGTTTTGCCCTTCAAATGTGTGGAATTCATTGTGTTGAGGGTCACGTTAATCGTCAAATCAATTTGTTAATCGAGCCTTCGATTTAATTGAGCTATTTCAAAATCAATCATCAAATAAGATGACAACTCAAAAAGTATTAAAACATAGCGTTTGGCTTATCAAACTTGGTTACATCAATTTTGGTCAACTTTTGGTGAGATTGATCCCTACATCTAGTTGATGTGACAATTCAAGTCTCAAGTCGATATTCTTTCGGGTTTGGATTGAAAAAGGTAATCAAAACCTAACCCAAAAGAGATTTTTGCTCGGTTTGCGAGGTTGAGTTTCAGATGCTCGTGGATTCGAGTCCAAATTTGCTATTGTTGTGAAACTTAAAAACTAACCTAAAATAAGTGTCTTTTGCAGGTTGATGAGTCTTTGAGAGCAGAAGAGGTAGAGATTTACTATGATCCAGCAGAGCTTTTTGGAGGCCTTTTAAAAGGACCATCCATCTCTGATTCCCACAAAGAAGAGCATGTTTCTCATGAAACATCATGTCCATTTCTCAAGTAAAAACAATGGTTGCTTCAAAATATTACTACTTTTGCAGGTTTATCATAAGAGATTCATTAGAAATAGCTTTGAAATGTTGTGTGTCCGACGACATTATCTTAGGCAATCATGTTAGCGTATCATGTTACACTTAAGTATATGATATACAGATCACTACGAACAAAACTCACAACCCGTTTAATATTCGTGCTCACAGATACCATAAGATCAAAACATTTAACAAGCATTGATGTAGAAAAGAAAAGTTCTGGCTAATCCGAAGAGAATTTTCTAACTCGACTATGATCAATAAGATATATATGTGACAGATTCTTTCAGTTTTAGTACATGTATCTCTCTTTTTTTCTACTTTGAAACCACAATTAAATATGACAATAGCAATACACTGACTAATCAAGGCATTGTGACGTAGAATACATAATATGCACTGCAAATTTGCAACACAAGTAAATGAATTGGTGTTAGATTCATCAAACATAAACCTCACCTCGTCTTAAATCAATTTTGGGGTCTATGCCATGTCTGCATTCGTCTTCCAGAGCAACGGTCAACATTTCGGTGCAGAACTGATCGTCTGGCTTCAGCCATAGCGCCTGATGGAGAACGATGAGACAACAATTAGAATGACTGCTTTCTTGACCTAAGGTAGCATTTGGGTTAGAATTTTTGTTTAGGGATGAGAGACGAGAATCGGAATGGGAATGAGATTCCAATTTATCATGTTTGTATCGATTCTTTAGTCATGAGAATGGTTTTGGAATGGGAATCTATTCAGAGAAAATTATCCAACCGCTGCCTAATAGTGATGTTTATGACACAAATGTGAAAGATATGCTTGCAGAAAATGAAAAGTGAAGTCGGGTACAAAACATAAATGGTTCCATAATATTATATCTATCTATAAATGCTCGACTTCTTACCTTGTGATAGTACATAATTGCTTCAGTAAAATTATCCTGCACACATAAGAATGAGCTATCATCAAAACCATACGACATCAAAAGAGTCACAGATCTGTCACTTAGAGTCCTATCTTGACCGACAAATAAATGGGAGTTACTTGTAACAAGCAGAATATTCATTAATTGACAATTAGCCAATCTGCAATACTAAAGTTAGGAGATGAAATGCCTATGAAATTTGTTTTTTTTTTTTTTATCCTTTTCGCAACGGTACTAAACATAACTGTTGTACTATTTGAGAAGTATCGCATACCTGCAAATGGTAAGTGTATGCAAGACCCGCATATGTGCTCAAACTTTTAGTTGACAACGTAAGCGCCTTCTCATAGTATGATATTGCTTCGTGGTACATCCTGATAGAAAGTCGGTTCCCATATTAGCTCAACAAAAACATATACTTTCCTGTTTAAGAACAATAGGTTATTATATCCCAAGTGGGACTATATTCTATGTTTTAGCAAGAGAACCAAAAGCAAGAACAAGATAGTGACATCTAGAGCTGGTAATTTAGACCCGAACCCGTGAACATCAGAAGTCCGATCCACATTTTGCGATTCGGGGGGCATAAAATAGATCATATGAATTTTCTGGTCGGGTTGGGTTTACCATTGGTTAGATCAGGCAACCCACACGTTTTCTATGCAAGCTATATTTAGATTTAATATCTGTACATTTAAAAGAAAATATTGCTCTTTTAAAGGCAAACATACTTCAACTTTCTGTATGAATGAGCAAGATTAACCACAGTTGGTTCCCACATTTCACTTAAAGGAGATGGAATGTGAGCCAAAGTTTTCTCGAACCACCACACAGATTTATTGTACCTGAAAAAGTGTTTCAAAAGAGAGATGTATTGTCAAAATCACTACATACAACGAGGTATAAAAACGACTATACACCACAATAAAAATATCTGATATCTCAAGGTAATCACTTAAATTTGGTCCCGACTCAATTTAACTTGGAAGTTTTCCCAAATAAACATTATTGTGAAGCCATAATTGTTCTGAGGTACTTCAAATTCAAGGATTAGAAAGCTTAATAAGCTACTCATATGAAAAACTTGTTTGAACTTTTACAAGTTGCAATTTGTCAAAAGAAGCTTACAGTTTTTCATCACACTATCACTTTAGTCTATATATTAATCATGAGTAGATGAAATTTTTTACAATCAGTCCGACATGACTGGTAAATAAGAAATCACAGAAGCTTTGCAGGAAATAATCTAGAGGAACATATATCAGCAAATATTCTTACTCCTTCATATTGTACGCCACAACTCCGAGTTCATTATATACAAGCGGATCTGAGGGACAAATTGTCTTTGCCTGCATAAAAAACTGGAAAAAAGAAAAGCAGGTTAATGACATATTTTTCTATCCTTGTTGGGAACTCAAACCATAGAAATTTTAACTACATAAAAATGCTATGACCAGTCTCGAGTTAAGTGACTGACCTATCACAGCAGCCCATGCAATGTGAGTTAGTATATCCCACCTGTGCATAGTGCACATAGATGGTTGTAATTGGTCAATCACGTGACTCCTAGCTGATCATAGCATTCCTCTTACCCAAAATTCCTCATCCTTGACAGCATATCTTCATCAACTTTTATAACAGATTCTATCAGTTTTAATTTCAGTTCAAAGGTTGAAAACCAGCCAAGTATGAGGTCATTAGAAACTATAGTTTTTGAGTTACTAAACATTAATTACTATTTACCACCAATATTGGTTGGTTTTGGTTCTAGAAAAGCTCTACCAAATCAATATTGGAGAGTTCAACTTTAAGACAAAAGTCAAAACCCCATAGATGATTAATGACTGTATTAGCTAGTGTCTTTATTACCACAGAATTCAAAAGCACAACTCTTCATACTCTGTCAGTATTGCATTAACAAGAAAAGAAATGCATTATGACTTACGAGTTCACAAATCCACAAAAAAGTCAGAATCACAAATGACAAATGTGCACGTGCTTAGTTATAAAAAAACATACCTGTTCAGCAAGCTTAAAGCTGTGGGTCCTCATGTACTCCATCCCAATATACAAAGTTGGTAAATGGCACCTAAAGGTAAGAGCACATCAAACTAAATTTAGTAAAAAGTCGAGAACAGATAACAAAAATAATTATAAAAGAAATGCTAAAAGTTCTCACAACACGTGGAGAAAGCAACTCAATTATATTCAAACTAAGAAAGACAGTCTGGTAAACTAATATAACAACTACCCAGGAAACAAACGAGCAGCAGTGCGATAGGCTGACATTGCTTGATCACCTTCTTCTTGAGCAGCGTAGGCATTTCCAAAACCTATCCACGCGGGTGGAAACTTTCCATCTAGACTTGTTGCCTTGCTGCAAAGTAGAACAAAGCTTATGATAGTCATTATGGAATCATGTAGGACGTAAGGTTCATGAGCATAACCAATCTAAAATGCATCAGCAATCTGGATTAACTCTGAACATGTTACCACTGAACATTATGTATACCCTTGCCAAAAGTAAATGACTGATGAAGATATATACAAAGGCATCATAGGAAAGTAATATTTTTGATCTCACAGAACCAATGAAGAGCCCAATAAGGTCTTCTGAATCATAGCGAGGGAAACAACATAAAACAGAGAAAACAGTCTGCTAATATAGGAATCTTATTGTATTAAGCACCAGGGAACATATACTCGCCGAATTGGCAAAAAGAAAAGCTGACAAATTACACTTTAGACATCAAATGAGAAAGGGCAAAATATTAATTTGGGCCTTAGTCAAAAGTTTTATATGATGTTTACCTGAAATAGCGCCGTGATTGGTCATACTTCTTGATGCAAAAGTAATAGCAACCAACAGCAAACCAGGTCAAAGCGCTGAGACAAGATTAATCGCCATGAGTTACAAACTTAATGCCTAAAAGCACTTCAATATAAAAGTTGGAAGGAAAGTAGAACTCTCATAAAAGAATAAATGCTAAAAATTTATATACAAGGGGAAAAATACTCACGTCTGAGGATAATCCTTCACTAAATTACAAGCCAAAAGATAGAGCTCATTTGAATGCCCAAGCTCCATGGCAGCTGCTAAATGTACCAATGTAGATTTCAAATGGAAAGGGTCTTTCTCAAGCAGTCTGACAAGCAAACACGAAAGGTCAGGTTAGTTAACTTTTTTTTAATTCTAAATCATAGCTGCATGCTCCCCTAAACCAGATTACAACTTACACAGAAGTCAGTTCGAAGCATTTTTGATATTCACCACATTGATGGTAGTATTCAGCTTTACAGGCCAAAAGATCAGTGTTGTTTTTCATTGTACGCATGAAAGACAGATCTGATGAGCTACTACTTCGACTTTCTTTTTCCAGTTCTTTGAATTTGGATTCTACAACATTCTCTTTGTCATACTGGATTATACATTAAAAAAATTAATAAAACAAATAAACATAACAAAAACTAGCTGGTGGACACTAGGCAATAGCAAAGAAGTTGTATCAGTAAATATCAAACTGGAGATGTGATTACCTTCTTTATCAAACAAGAATAGAATGAAGCTAGCCATCCATCTTCAGGACCAAATTGCAAGGACGAAAGTAAACTCGTTTCTGCAATATAGTAGCAGTCTGAAACTGAGTACTGGAGCATTTCAAACGCATCAACTATTTAATTTGAGGAGTAACTGCTTCCAAAAGTAACTTTATAAAATGGAAAGGAAGAACAAATAAGAAATTACTTCTATTGGATTCATAATTTTATGATGCGGTCATGTGATGCATGGCTAGATTATAACTCAAACTAATTAATCAACTCAGTTCTGTGACCTCTTACCCTCCTCACATGTAAGCATGTGGTTTTCAATAAGGCATTCCAAAGCCTGGAAAACAATGAAAAAACATCTGTGAGAAAGCAAAGTTGTAATCACCATATCTCAAATAAGAATGAATAGAACTTCCAACAGCCAAGGCAACAAGTGACCAAATCAAAAGAACCCTTTGACCAAATCAATAAATAACGCATGTATGATCATATAAGATCAAGGGCAAAAGATTTAGCTCAGTGTGAAAGGTCAAAATGGTTTTTTAAGCTCTGGATGTGGAAATTTCAATCATTTCACAAGGAGATCCGAGTCATGTATATTGAAGAACTCAAGGAAAATATACTTAACCCGACAAACATCATAGCCGGAAGCGTCTAAAAAGAAAGAAAAAGTTGCACCAAAAGAAATACCGAGAGAACCACACAACATGTACCTCATAGCATAAAGGATCAGCTTTGATGGCAGCTTTGTACCTTGAGACATCAAAGAAGAGTATGTTAAAGGAGCTTTCTGACCAAAATATGAATCATTTTCTATTGAACTAAAAAGCTTAAAGCAAAAACATGTTTGTGAGAGATGCTAATTTCAAACTATCCATTTACATTAAATTACAATAGAATGAACCAGTTTACACATATCTGCACAAGTTTTTCAAAAAGTGATCAGTAACAAGTGACTGCGAGCCTGAAAGAGTTCTTCATGTGATGATAGACCCATATCATAACAAGCAAAAATGTTTTATCCATACCTATAGTTCACACTTCACATACAGATTGATTGAATCATTTTCTTTTCAAACCCATTAATTAAGACCGCTCAATGTAAAATTTCATACACACAAACAAAGATACGGACATAATAATTCCATCAATTCTCTATGCACTAGTTTTGATAAGACCTAATAAAGTAAAAACCTATTAAGCATATCACTTCTTAAATTTTAACTATTAAAAGGTGGAAAGGAGTGGAAGCGATAAAGCAAAACAACAGGAAAAACTAACCATTGCCGAGCCTGAGCACGATTTTCAAGTGCTTCATATGCCTTTCCTCTTAAAAAGCATATTGCTGAAGATATCTGAAATGAGTTGGAAAAATCAGAGTCGCGTTACTCAAACAATCTAGCAATATAGCAAAGAAGCTAGCAGCAAGATATCAAGAGTGGACTGGGTAGTGCAACTACAATGCCTTTCCATGAACTAATTCTATTTCATTAAAATAGTTAACGAACATTTGAAAATCAGTCATTAATTATAATTTACACAACAAAGTGTGTTAACTACGTACTCAACAATAATGCAAATATTCAAATACATCAGCACCACTGGGAAATAGTAAAAAATAAAAAATAAACAAAGATAGCTTACATTAATCTCGCGATCTTCCCCATCTTTGTCCAAGTACATGACATGGGAATCCTTTGTGTCATAGATATTCCCTTGCTCGTCTACTTTAGCCTCACCAAGCATCGATAGACATTGATCCCATTCCTTGAGTTCCTCCTGAATATAGACATAATTTAGAGGGATCCAAAAACAGATTTAGCAAAAATTAGTCACATCCACTAAAAGGGTGAAACTTATACTATAACAACAAGTCAACAACGGTTGGCAAGCTAAAATTTATGTGTCCATAAATACTAGAAAGGCGAAAGCTATCACCCTAATGTATCCCTCACTGCCCAAGAATTCCCCCACTTATCCTGTTATAGATGTCAAATCAAAAGTCCTCGGTACCAGATGTCCAACTAAAATTATTTGACAAAGGTGGAAACTATTGAAGACTGATTAAATATATGCACTATTCAGCACAAGATAGGATATTTAACGGGCAATCCCAACTGGTTTGCAATAACCTGAGATAGTTGTTTCGACTCGGCATATTAACATTCAATAAAAATAGCAGCATAACATGCATGGCATTTCATTACTAGCATAAATAGCACCCTCCCAATATCAGTAGTTACGTCCAAATTTCCCAAAAACCTGTCCTGCTCCAAAAAGTGTCTACTTTTGGTTCTTGAATTGAGCCAAAAAGATGAGTATTTAACGGGAAATCCCAACTGGTTTGCAATAACCTGAGATAGTTGTTTCGACTCAGCATATTAACATTCAATAAAAATAGCAACATAACATGCATGGCATTTCATTACTACCATAAATAGCACCCTCCTACAGTCCCAATATCAGTAATTACATCCAAATTTCCCAAAAACATGTCCTGCTCCAAAAAGTGTCTACCTTTGTTTCTTAGACTGATCCAAAAAGATGAGCATTGTTTTGGGTCTAATTCCAAAGCCCAAATTTATCAAAAAGATGAGCATATGCACTATTCCGCACAAGCTAGCATATTTAACGGGAAATCCCAACTGGTTTGCAATAACCTGAGATAGCTGTTTCGGCTCAGCATATTAACATTCAATAAAAATATCAACATAACATGCATGGCATTTCATTACTACCATAAATAGCACCCTCCCCAAATTATTCAAAAACCTGTCCTGCTCCAAAAAGTATCTACCTTTGATTCTTAGACTGAGCCAAAAAGACTAAACATTGTTTTGGGTTTATTTTCAAAGCCCTAATTTATCAAAAAGTTCCATTTAGAACAACAATTACTACCCAAAATACCCAATGAGATGGGAAATTCAAATTCAAAGCACAAATCAAGCAAAGTAAGCTCTTTTAAAGCTAAACATAAGAAGTAGTAACAAAACAAAATTGAAATTGGAGATTTAGAGAAGAGATACGTACCAGGCATTTCGCAGCTAAGTAGCGGAATCGGAGGTCGCGGAGGACGATCTTGGAGGCGTTGAGGAGGTGGAAGGCGCGGCGGAAGTGGCGGCCGAGGAAGAGAGCCTGAGCCTGCATGTAGATGTCGGCGGGGTCGTTGGTGAAGGCGGCGACCTTGTCGGCGAAGAAGATGGCCGAGGAGTAGAGGTGCTTGCTCACGCAGTCCCTCACCACTCCGCGAAGCTTCTCTATCTCTTCTTCTCTCATCGAAACAGCTCAATAGATCGATGCGGAGGAAACTGAATTGAGCAGCAATGGAGGAGCTTGAGCGAGTTGTGGTGACTGTGAGTGACTCAGTGAGTTGAGCCGATGGTTTTGGGGAGGGTTTTGGTTGAGAGAGGAAGAGAGAGACAGAGAGCAGAGTGTAAAATGAGCGGGAGAGATTTGGTTTTTTTGTTGGGCCTCTTATTGGGCCTTGGTTTTTGGGTCGGTTTTCGGTTGCCCAAAAATGAGGTGTGAGATAGAGGGGGCGAAAGGTATGGTTGGGTTGAATTTGTGTTCGGGTTGGGACAACCCTAACCCGCCCCTAAAGGGTCTTATGGTTCGATGAGTTAGGGTCAAATTTAGAATTTTAGGCATAAAACACTCTGTTTTTGCGGGTATATCTGACCCAAAAATTCCACATGAGTGTCTGACCCTAACCCTCCCCGATTTCTTGTGGGTAGAAAAAATCAAACCCGAACCCTACCAATTTTAGGTTGGGTTGCGGGTATTCACGGGTACGCGTCCATTTTGCCAACTTTAGTTTGAGATGCGGGTTTTTTGATTGGATTTCGAGTTTTACTTGCAAAATAACTAGGTTTTCCTAACCCGACCACCCATGAAAATTGATTAGATTTAGTTTGTAGAATTCAAACCCGTGAAAATACAGATCAAGTTGTGGTTATCCACAAGTTAACGTCCAAATCTCCATTTAAATGCGGTCTAATTTATTAATGTAATGTAAATGATACTGAAGTTTATGCCAATTATTCATATTGAGAACCGGTTTGGTCATCCGTGAGTCGCATTCATTTGCTATGCAAAACCCAAACCTCGTATCTTTTGAATCAGATTAGGGTCAGTTCTTTTCAACACGACCCAAATGGTAAGCTAACAAATGAATGTTCACTTCAAAAGATTAGGCCTATGTTTATGACCACCGACCATGGACTTAAACAGACTGAAAAAGAAAATGGTCGTGTTTTTGTCAGACTCTTTCATAAGAACATTTTTCTGTTAATTCTAATGTGTCTCGTCACTTAGTGAGAGTTCTTTTGTCCGGTCCGTGTTGCCAAATGTGGCATCTCCAAGAACACAACAAATCAACAATGGCACAAAGCCATACTACAAGGAGAATATAGATCAACAAATTTGACAAACTCAGACCATTAATTTCATGAATAGATTCATCCCAAAACATACAAAGTAAAGTGGTACAGAAAACAATGAATGTGTCTACTCTACTTCCTATCATCATTGTCATGTAAAACATCATTTAGTACATCAAGTTCATAGTTTTATCCAAATTTCCTGGTTCTAGGTATTACCTTCTGGCTCGGCGAAAATATGCCATATTCACCAGGACACAACAACACGAATCTAAGACGAGCAGCAATTGATTTTCTTCAACGCCGAGACATCATCCTTGACGTTTATTCTCTCTCCTTTGGACGGTACAGATGCAGCCGCTTCGTCTCCTCCTTCCACTGCCTTCTTGGCTGCAACTCGGTAGATTTGAGTCAGAACTTCAGCGAACGCATTCTCCACATTTGATGCGTCGAGAGCAGAAGTTTCCATGAAGTACAGGGCTTCCTTTTCAGCATAGGACTTTCCATCTTCTGTTGAGACTGCAACAAGGTGGCGAAGATCGGATTTGTTGCCGACGAGCATCACGACAATGTTGGGATCCGTGTGGTTCCTTAATTCTTTCAGCCATCTGTCGACGTTCTCAAAAGTTGCATGGCGAGTGACGTCATATACAAGAAGTGCACCTACGGCTCCACGATAGTAAGCGCTGGTGATGGCACGGTACCTATGTAGTGAGGAAGACAAGTATAGAAGTTAATACAAGAGTGGGCAAACAATATTATATATATATGTAGAGAGAGAGAGAGAGAGAGAGCAAAGAGTATAATCCAAGAAAAATTGAAAAGAGCTGAGCAATGAGGTCACGACATTTCATTTAAACATCTAAATATAGCGGCTCACTCCACTCCCACAAATTCATTGTGGTGCATGAGTGAAATTTAATAAGGTGTTGTCTCTTTATTTGCTTGGTTAAGCCTACGCTGAAAAAAGTTTGCCTCCTCATATATATGTGTGTGTGTGTGTATGTATGTATGTATGTGTATATATATATATATAGAGAGAGAGAGAGAGAGTACTTGTTGTGGACTGAATAGAATTGTTGTCAAAACAAGAAATATGCTTTATCATAGTTAATAGCAAGTTATGAAGTGCACAGAAAAATGAGGAGCAAAGACAACTCACTCGTGCATGATGGAGTGAAAAAGTTCAGACACGGGATAAAAAACAGCCGTAAAGGGAATTACACACAGCAAGATGGGATAAGTCCAAATAAAATCAAGATAAGAAGCCACAAAGAAAAACAAAAAACATACAAAAAAAAAGTCTACAAAGCTTAACCAGAACATGCCACCATCTTCAGGATGGACTTCAGTACTTCACCATAAAATCTATACTTTCTATTTCTAGGCAAAGCAAGTCCCTGAAGATATCTGAATCAGAGCTAAAATAGCCACACACACACCCTTTCGATGTTTCTTTTCCACCAACCAAAACTGAACATTTCAATACTCTGTCGTGGGACTCCAAATTTAGAGAGATCAAGACGAAAAGAGATGCTTGATTGACAACATCATAAGAATTCCATCTGGTGATCCCATACGGTTTGGCATACATGTTTGAGTTGGCATTAATAAGTGCACATGAACGTTTGAAGATCTAGTCCTAAGACTGAGAAACTGATCATCTAATACTTTTTGAAGAGATCTGTCTATAACACTTTGGCCAAATGTAAAATATAGTGATGCAAAAAGGAAAGCTTGGGAATTGGAGGAGCCCAAAAGAGAGGTGAGGAGAAAAAAAAAAGAACGATGAGAGACAGAAAATAACAAGTTGTGCTATCCTCAGCCACAAGCAAAAGGATCAACCATGTCAAAGTATCTAATGCCCGAAGTCGCAATACAAAGTGAACTCTAGTACCTATGTTCTGGAGTCTGGACTGATTCAGGCATATGGGATTGTCCCACACATTACAATTCCAAGTTTAATCACATGCAACTGAAGTTGAAACGTATAACTAAACTCCTCAAATTGGCACTTGAAGCCTCGAAGGACTACAACCTCTTAATTCCTGATAATTAACCTTCAAGGGAACAGAAACATTGTTACAAAAACACCATGCACCATTACATACTTGACTCCACAGTTTCTCGTGACTTGCTGGCTATAGAAGCTAGAGCAGTCAGTGACATGCCTATACAGTTCCTAGGCAGAAGGGCATCACACTTCAATGGCATACATAAGTCATAAAATTGGCCGAGAGTGCAAGAGAGACGCAGTTTGTTAGAGAACAGGTTTTCGAGATACACAAAGTAATATATCAAACACAACGAATATAGGCTAAAACAGTAAAACTTGAGCAACGGTAAGAATCCAAAGTTCTCAATCTGAGCTCTACATGACAGAAAGAAACATCACGACCCGAGCTAGTGATCCAATTAAGAACATAAGAACTCTCTACCCCATTTTGTTCATGCGATAGTTAAACAACCCAGAAGAGATTATGAATATATAGACACAATTTATAATCAGAACTCACAATAGATCAAGTGAGATCCTATTAGTATCTTCATTTCATACCACCCCAGATCTGGACATTTCAACCACTCTATTTCAATTTTCACAGACAATTCAACAAATCTCACAAAATCCAAATTAAACAAGTAAGTAAACAAAAAAATTATCCTCAATTGGGAAGGCATCTAAGATGGCATCAAACAAAACTCAATAAAATAAGACCAACACTTCAAATCTAAATCAAACCCACCAACCAAAACTAAACTGAATAAAATATTACCAACTAAATCTAGCTCAAATCCAAATCTACCCAACAACACTCGAAGCTTCACAAGCTCCAAACAAAGCTCAAAATCGAAAAGTACCCAGATGAGAAAGAGTAAAGATGGAGTAGAAAAAACGGACCTTTCCTGACCAGCAGTGTCCCAAATCTGAGCCTTGATGACCTTGTTGTCGACGGTCAAGGAGCGAGTAGCGAACTCAACGCCAATGGTGGACTTGGACTCGAGATTGAACTCGTTCTTGGTGAACCTGGAGAGAAGATTGGACTTGCCAACACCTGAATCTCCAATCAACACCACTTTGAAGAGGTAATCATAGTCATCTTCAGCTCTGTAACCTGCCATTGTTGTTAGATAGTGAAGCTAATAGCAACCAATTGGATCTTGTTGTTGTTTAGAGAGAGAGAGATTTAGAAGAAAAAAATGTGTGCTTTTTGCTTTTAAGACTGTGCTGGTGAATGGTGGTGTGAAATGTAAAAGATGAATAATATTCAAATTTAATAGAAAAAAAAATGTCAATAGAATATATTGGTCGAGACTTTCGACCACTGAATAATGTCTTATGAGACGACGTCATATCACTGATTAACACTTATATCCGTTTTAATGAATTTGTGGGCGTGGAGGAATTGTCCGAATCCATTTTTATTTGTGTTTTAACTGAGATTCTGGACACTCTAAATTTAAAATAAATAAATGTTTATAGATTGCCTCCCAACTAATAAGTTTTTTTTGGATTTAGTTTCTAGTTAGAGTTTTGGTACTTGATACTGAAATGTTAGAAGTGCAAAGAGCATGCTAGTGAAATGTTAGAGGTATTTTCGTTTTTTTAACACTTAACTGACGGCAGATAGACGACAAAACTTTTTGCAAAGATTTGGAAAGTATAAGGTAGTAAATAGTTAATTTGATAGTTTAAAATAGTGAATTGCAAATGTGTGTTAGTACAGGACAGTAAACTGTAATTAACCCCCAAAACAATGTGTCGGTCGAAAGAGACAAACTCTTTTAACCCTTTTTTTTATAGGTCTGAAAAGAAGAAGAATAATATCCAATAGGGGTGGCGCAGTTGGTTAACACAGGCTGTGTGAGTGAGAAGAGGTACCGACTTCAATCCCCACTCAACACAACCTTGGGGAGAGGTGAATTCTTAACTTGTGAAAAAATCTCGAATGTGCATTAGTTTGGGTGTGGTCAAACGGCTTAAAAGTGTAAACTGTTAAAATGCGAGCCCGTTCAGAAACCCCATCGTTTAGACCAAAGAAAGTCGAATATGCATTAGTTTGGGCGTGGTCAAACAGCTTAAAAGTGTCAACCGTCAAAATGCGGACCCGCTCTGAAACCCCGGTTTAGACCAAAGAAAGTCGAATATGCATTAGCTTGGGTGTGGTCAAACGACTTAAAAGTGTCAACCGTCAAAATGCGGGCCCGCTCTGAAACCCCATGGTTTAGACCAAAGAAAGTTGAATATGCATTAGCTTGGGTGTGGTCAAACGGCTTAAAAGTGTCAACCGTCAAAATGCGGATCTGCTGTAAAACCCCATGGTTTAGACCAAAGAAAGTCGAATATGCATTAGTTGGGATGTGTTCAAACGGCTTAAAAGCGTCAACTGTCAAAATGCGGGTCCGCTCTGAAACCCCATGATTTAGACAAAAGAAAGTCGAATATGCATTAGTTTGAGTGTGGTCAAACGGCTTAAAAGTGTCAACCGTCAAAATGCGGGTCCGCTCTGAAACCCCGTGGTTTAGACCAAAGAAAATCGATTATGCATTAGCTTGGGTGTGGTCAAACGGCTTCAAAAGTGTCCACCGTCAAAATGCGGGCCTGCTCTGAAACCCGTCAAAATGCGGGCCCGCTCTGAAACCCCATGGTTTAGACCAAAGAAAGTCGAATATGCATTAGTTTGGGTGTGGTCAAACGACTTTAAAGTGTCAACCGTCAAAATGCGGGCCCGCTTTGAAACCACATGGTTTAGACCAAAGAAAGTCGAATATGCATTAGTTTGGGTGTAATCAAACGGCTTAAAAGTGTCAACCGTCAAAATGCGGGCCCGCTTTGAAACCACATGGTTTAGACCAAAGAAAGTCGAATATGCATTAGTTT
>JAYMTK010001495.1:0-16208 GCA_036897405.1 Pelargonium myrrhifolium | reverse complement strand
GAAAAAATTTCTGGGGTGAAGGTTTTGTTTTTTTTTTTTTTTAAAAAAAAAAAAAATTTAAAAAAAAAAAAAAAAAAAAAAAAAAAAAAAAAAAACAAACTACCTCTCAAGCCATTGCCAAAAAACAAACAAAAAACTTGTCACAACTCCAGGTGATGTGTATGGTTGGTTTCTTTACCTGCCTTTCTTCTTGCTGCTTTTCTTTTGAACCCCTCTCTTAAACCGCAACCCTTTCATTGAGAGTACACTTGAAGCACTCTTTCCTTCAAGGCTTTTTGCCATTTTGACCACACTAGACATGCCCTTTCTGGCTGCTGCTCTATGCTCTGGTCTACGGCTCATCATCTTGCGGTCAAGAGGCCAATATGCATACGGCTCGAGCTTGTCCTTCCTCTTCAAATCTCCAGCGGCCTTCTTGCTTGCGTACTCACTTCCTGTATAAGCCCACCCTGATTCCGCTGTTGATGTTTTCCTCCTCTTCTGGTTTTTCATTGATGACTTTGCTGAATATGCGGCTTCACTCTTTGAGTCTGATTCTGGGCCAGAGTGTCGTTCCCTCTTCAGCTTACCACCTTCATGTATAACCATGCGCCCAGTAGAATCTATCTCGGGCTCATCATCTGATTCTACCTTTCGTTTTAGATGCCCAGATGATTGAAGTGCTGATCTTGTCTTGTTCCGATCAAGCAAATCAAGGGGCTCATCCTCGTATTGGTCAAACAAGTCTTCTGGCAAACTCTTATCTGCATTGCGTGCTCTCTTGGACCTGGATAACAATCATATAATTGAAAGATAAGATTAATTTGGAATCACGTGCTTAGGGGCAGCATGGTAAAATTAGCAATCAAATTTCATAGCATTTGGCTTAAGCTATGGCCTAATTTATTTTATTTTCATGGCACATTAGCATCAACTATCAAACTAGATATAATGCAATAAATTTGATTTATAGGATGCACTAAATAAGCTAACTTATAGCCACGGATAGTTCACTTAAAGCATATTCATAAATAAAAATTATACAATAGGTAGAACACAACAGACCGGAGCAAAGACGCCTTCGATTTGAGCTGTGATGATGCCCTGCCCCGGTGACCAGCAATAGTTTCACCATCCATGGTCTCTGCCTCACTGTCATCTTCATCACCGAAATCAGAAAATATTTTGGTATGATTCCATCTGCTTTGCCTGGAGAATTTAAATAACATTATATCGCGCAATGAATTTGAGCCCAAATGAATAAATGAAATAAAATGCACTCATTCGTGTCGCAGGCACCCAAATAAGTATATCATACATCACTAGAAGAAAATGGAACATGGTAATAATACAACCCAATGAGGTACACCAATCCATGTGGCCATGGTAGCACATAAACTATTAAGCCATGGAATTATAAAGAGAAATATGATAGATTATCTTGTTTGAAGGTGTTAATTATGCCGATCTAACTTTGGATTGCCCATAAAAGTTGAAAAACTAAAGGACCCAACTCTTCCAAAATTTTATCTGTATTCACTGGCCACACCAACCTTTTGAAGATGAATATACTGTCACCGCAGAAACATGTGGCCCCCAAATGTCAAGGCATGTGTTCTCCATATGTGCAGTAAAGGACAAATCAAAATGGGGCGTAATAAGTTGAAATTATAAAAAGGAAACTGAAAAGTTATGTTTGGTTTTATTTATTGAATCCTATCCTACATAGCAAGGGACCAGACGAATTATGTTTTTGGGCGGGAACAAAAACATTATGAAGCTTGACTGCTTTCTCCATAACAATATATTATTGCTCCCCAATTGTTTTCTGTCACCTTCTTAACAGAAATATCCTGATTTCAGTCATCAAGTTAAAAATGTATACATTGAAAGGTAGCAGTTGACAGAATGTAAAGCTCACAACAAATAGAATTTTGGGAAACTCAATGCATGCATGTGTACGAGTGCAAAAGTATTAAAAAAGGATGTTATAGTACACAAGCATGCATGTCAATTAAATGTAATCATAGCAAAATATTGAGTGAAACCTTGATGTAGTTGCTTTCGAAAACTGAGATCTAGTTTCCTCAGAATTAGATTCAACTTTCCTCTCTTTGCGCTCCTTGATCTGTTTTCAATAAAAATGAACTGTTTCAGAATATACAAAACAAAATATTTTCTATTTGCACGCAATTCTTTTTCACGTACCTTCCGTATGTTAGTAAGAAGTTTCATGTGATCTTCAGGCATCACAGCCTTCACAGCATCCAAACCACATTTCTTGACAAGCATTTCCAGAAGAAGTTTAACCTGAAAACAGAGATTTAAAGACAAGTAAGAATTTTAACCACCATCAATGGAGAGCAAAGTGCTGTTTGCGAACAAAATATTGTAAAGAAAATAAACATGTCAACATTTTAAAGAGAGATGAAGAGGAAAAAACTGTGATCTGTCCACATAAATAGCGCAAGTTATTAAGTGGAACCTTTCGTCAAAAAGTAAAACCTGACTGTTCTTATGGTGGTAGATATAATTAAGCAAAGAAAAGAAGAGAAACAATGACTAAGAGAAATACAGCATCCCCTGATCGACTATATTAAAGGACTATACAGAAGGCATGAAGAAGTTGCTATAGCTTTACATATATCAGAAGAAACAAAGATCCTGATTGATAAAATGAAAAAGATTATTTTCAAAATGTTACTACAAGAGTGACTGGTGAAACACTTTCAATTCATTATCAGTTCTAGTCACTGGATGTTTTCCCTGCATAATATCAAGTGAAGTGAGGTTTCAACCTCGTGCAACAAAGTTGTATAACCAGAACTTCAAATATGACAATAGTAAACATGAGCACAACCTCAGGTCTTATTTTCATTAGAAGACTGATATTACATGACAAAAAGTCTCAACTTCAAGTACAAAACTGACAGTTAACCTTTAATACCGAACTCAATGGTTTTGAACCAAGTAAAAAAAATGGAGAAAAACAGACCTTAGCTTTAAAGTGGTTTTTTGTGTCATCTTGCCACTTAAGCAAGCCTTCAACTAAGCTACTCAAGTGCACTTGCAACTGTTCACCTTGTGACTTAGCCACCAACACCTTCAATAGACCTAAATTAGCCTGCATAGGAAAGTGGGAGTAAACGCCCAGCCAAGGAAAGGCAAAAAAGAATGTTGAGGCAGTTATCACACAGACATACACAGCTATTTTAGTGAAGTGTGTGCCCCAAAATGGAGATCTTGAGAGAGAGAGAGAGAGAGAAAGAGAACGAACTTTAATTATTTCTCTGTTCTTTCTCTGAAGGAGGAGAAGTGTAGATGGAATCACATTGTAAGCAAGAGAAACAAGATCAGAAAACTCGTAAGCCAATCGAGCTAAGCCTTTAACAGCAGCACTGATCATATGAGGAGTTTCACCAGCCAAGCCTCCAGCTACCTGCAACCATGATTATGTTTTCCTTGGTAAAGGTACAGAACAGTCAAAAATTATAATTCAAGATAACACCTTGGTCCATTTGTTTTCAAAGGATAAGGGAAACAGACCACCACATATGCCCGCTCATTAAATTCTCGTAAAACTTCCAATGAATAACCTTAAAAAACATGAAACAAACAGTGATTGTACCATGCTAAATAACTGATATAAATTTTCTTTTTTTCCACCGTTCTCTTCATCTCCGCATGCATGGCCAATCTGGACAATTATATCATAAGCTCTGTTTCTCGTTTTTTTATTAGGCTGCACAATGAATCAAAGAGAATACCTCAGCATTGTACAAAGTATAAAGTTCAGAAGAAATAAGAAAATATGGAATCAAACAAAATTATGAATTTCTTAACATTTTAAGTAGAAAAAATATGCTTTGTTCTTTCCAAAATTTGAAATTAACACCCTGCCACTAGAGCTGCCATCTTGATGTTCAAAACCACCTTACAATTGTAAATTCACAACAATTACAACCACCGAGTATGATATGCACATCAAGTAAATAACCCAAAAGGAAACTAATGAATAGTGACAAATTCAGATAATAAAAGCCCACTACAATCTCAGGAAACACCAATTGGTCAAAGTTAAGAATATGGGAAGAATTCACAATATGCTATATGCTAGGTATCTTTACCAGCCATTAAATAAAATAAAATAAAAATTAACAAATCTTAGCTAATAAATTCCAGATCTTATGTCCACTCCAATAACGTCCACTCAAAGCTTTAATCTTCACAAAATTACATATCTAGTCGAATTAATCACCAATGAAGTGCAACTCCTCGAAACTTATCAAGAAACTATGTGTCCTAGAAATGTTTATCACTTTCAGCTTGATTCACACTAATCTCGTCATTCAAACAAGTTTCAATGAGTAAGTATCAGTTTAGCCTGAGATAGCAGATTCACCAGGATACAATAACGGAGAACAAACGATAAGAATTTAAACAAAAATCTACACACAACACAATGTCAATTTTTTTGTTTAAAATATTTACAGTGTAATCAACTTGGTGATAAACCATCAATCTATAAGGAAAGCAATAATGACAATAGCAACTATTACAGACACCCTTAACAAGTAATTCCGCAAGAAACATAAGATACCTCTTTCAAAGCAAGTACTATTTCAGTAAGGAAAGAACAAATGACACCATGCCTCATCTGCTCTGAATCATTCTGTAAATGAAACCATAGTCTTATATTAGCAATGATGCCAACTATCCATATGATAGAAATGTCACAATCGTTACAAAATACAACGATTGCATCCACATAATATATATATATACACAACCATTTAATATTTAATAACCTTGGAGACGTGGACTATTAAAAGATGTAAACAGTCAAGCCTGTAATGTTTGGCTGAAAAATGGCATTTAGGAAGCACTTCAATCATAAGTTCAAGCAATTCGTCGACTTTGGATGAAAGAAACCAATCACAATTCTGACAAGACAAAACAGCAAACAGATCAGCTAGTATATTTGTGGTAAGAATAGATATAAAGAATGGCCATTTCTTCCCTAAATGAAGCTGAGAATGAAGTAATAAGTGTATATTTGTATTAACAAAGACACCAAGAATTCTAACTATTGTATGATACTTGATGTCTTGTCATAATGGATGGCACAATTTACAAATATGGTAGATTAAATACCCTGAGTATCACCGAAAGAGCTTTGTATGCCTTCTTTTGAATTGAACCTTCTTTATCCTGCAGTTCCAAAATAATCCACTCAAAATGGATTTGACCGTACATTGTAAAAGAGCTCAGAGTATCCTTGCATACTGCTGAAAACATAGACTAGTTACCAATTAAGTACTGACAAACCTTAAGTGCAAGCCGTACTGGAACAAATAACACGTCAATCTCACTAGAAATCAAACCAGGCAAAAGAGCAACTGCCAAGTCAAGTAGTTTTGCCCTGTGGTGAAGAGTTGGCAATAAGTTGGAAGGCAAATAATTAGAGTAACCCAACAAAGCATTCAATAGACAATGTCTAAATTAGCAATGCATAATTTCATACATGAAAACTAAATGACAGCCACAAGCACAGACCAAGGAAAGTTAATGTTGGATAAGCAAATAAATAAGAAACAAAACACACCTATTGGGCGATGGAGAGCTTTCTTTTGATGAACTGTCAATCCGCATGGAATTTGAACTCCTAAAGTTCTCTTCTTTACCGGCAGCCTCTTCAGCAGCAGCCTCTTTAGTTACCTCCAAAAGTTTTTGCATTGTACGTTGGAAAAATCTTGCAATGACTTTTCTATCTGATATGGAAGCAAATTCCCCAATTGTGGACTGAAAATAATATGAATATCATTAAAGCTACACTAATGAAAATAATGGAACACAATGGCAATATGAAGATAATATTAACTATTCAACAAATCTAAATAACAATGCCTTGATAAAAAGAACATATTCAATTTTGAGCATAATGATCTTAAGCTACTCTTTAGTCAATATCAAAGTTTTGCAAATGAAAATATAACTCAAAAAACAAATTGTACAAAATCACAAAATTTCACAGATTTATAGATCTGTGATAATCTGAACCTCCCAATCTACACATCTTCCCCCATACAGACTCAGTAAGACCAAATGGGTAAGAAGAACCACTCATCAAAACATTCAGAACACTTGGATGTGTAGTCAAAAGATGCAGTATATTATCCCCTTGATGACAAAGCTAAAGTTCAGCTTTTGAAAGCCACAAACTGGGAAAAAGTTAAACCTAAGGGTGTAATAATGTCATCGGCTAAACAAACATCAAAAGAATATTGAATTAGCCAATGAAACTCCCTATTGAGAGTAAATATACCTGCAAACAACCACCATCATCTTTTACAGATTCTAGGAAGATATCTGAAAGAACGGACAACATTTCACGAGCAGATGATTTCAGCACCGATAAATTATCTGCTGCAACTTGTGGAGTATAATGGGACAAAGCTCGTTGTGTGGCAATGGACAATTCAGCACCAGACTTGTCTTCTTTTTCTTCCTGGACTCCCTTATTCTGCTGAATAAGGATCTGCAAACTATAACATACTATCCCACAAACATCAGGATTTTCACGAAGGGCTTTACATAAAGTTTCTTTTAGGTTCTTGAAACTTTCAGCAGTATCCAGAGGGTAATTGCAAAATGAAGGCAGCAAAGACCACAAGGAGTTTATGAGCGCATCAGTGCTTCTTGAGGCAATTATCCGCCCTTCTCGCTCAAGCTGTCAAAAGAAAATATAGTATAAGAAACGATATGCAAAAGTAAGGATGCAGATTGAAGTTATGGGTGGAGTTTTAAAACCTTTTGAGACTTCTTCTTTATCAGTCCAACCATACCCAACATTTCATCTGTAAAGAAGCCTAAACGAGCACCTACAGTATACTGCTTAAGAATTGGGAAAAGCCAGACATTTGCGTCAGATAGGTCTTCAGAATCCAACTTGAGAGGTAGAAGGCCTAAGAAAGTTTCTGGTCCCATTGCACCAAGAGCAGATCCAACACATTCATGCAGCTGTAGATTGACAATCACATCATGTGAGTTAGCATTAGGAAAGCTGACAAATGACAGATGAAGCAACTACAAGAGATACTGCAATATTAACCAAGATTATCAGCCCAATTTGCCCACACAACTAGAAAAAATGATAATGACTCCACATACTAGTGCTACCCTTCAGGTAGAAGAAAACTCATAACTAATAATATAACAGGGAAATTCAAGAGACGCAAATTATTGATAATACAATTTACATTTGAATGGAGAAGTACGAGAGTTAAATATGTACAAAAAAAAAATGAAAGGGAAATCCAATGGACGAAATATACTTATTTTAAATAACAATAAATAAATAAAAATACCTGCTTTCTGTTGGGCAAAACATCATCTGGCAGTTTTTGCATCTCTGCCAAGCCCTTAAGGGTTCCACTCAAAAGGTAAGAAGAACTCTTTCCTGTATTAACAAGGTTATTAGAACATTACAAACTTGCATAACAAAAATGGCGAGAAAAACCAATGCATTGGGTAAAAAATAAATGCAAACCAAACAAAAACACTTTTTAACCAGGTAAAGATGCACACAGAATTTAATAAAAAGAGCACACCCATAAAAATAGCTCCCTTACCCACACATCCAAAGAAAAGTAAAACAAGTTGAAAACAACTGGGAAGTATAAGTAGATACCCTTTTACTGCCAACCATATTCTATTCAATAGTTTCCTTAAATCAACTCTAGATACAAGATCATCCATATCTCCTATAAAAATAGAAAAAGAACTCCACCAGAGAGCAATTATTTTTCTCCCAGTGGCCCAAATTTTATTACAGCACATATATCTAAGCCTAATTTATTATTTTTCATTTACCTATGCACATTTATGGATGAAATTCACACAATTTTACATTTGGGAATTACAGGAATGATGTGTCACTTTCATGAAGGGATGCCTAAATATGTAAGGTAAAGAATTAAAACCTTAAAAACGAGGAGTGGGTTGGCCTTGAAGGCAAAAGAGTATACTTTGCCGGTGCATTAAATGGATCAAATACCATATCTTAAGCAGGACAAATCAGAAAACTAGTACAAAAGTTACACAGAATAAGGAGTGAACAGGACTAGAAAAGAGATATCAAACAAAAAAGAGCACCAAGTACCTAATTTATCAAACATCACCGAAACAACTTGAAAAACCACATCCCAAACGTCAGCGAAGGGATAATCCAGTAAGCTTTCAATAATTGCGCACACTTTTTCAATGACAGTTGGCCCAGACAATCTTGTATTTGTGTGTGTGTTTGTCATAATCTGGTCTACTCCTTGCTTTATCAAGCTTTCGTCAATGCACATATGTATCATACTCTTGAATGCATCCATAGCAGCATATATGGCCTCCTCATGTTTAGAGGATAAAATTTCTGCAACTCACAGTGAAAATAAACTATTAGATTTTCAGTCACTTTGAATCATTGAAATATATTTAAACAGGAGGGATATAGATCAGTCAGACATAGAAATTAGACAAGTAAACTCAATTAAACGTGTACAGCACAAAGAGGAGAATAAATATTGCACTGCACCTTTAAGTTTGTTGAATGCAACAGGGAGTTTGGCAACACAGATTTGTCGATTGAGGATATAAACTTTTTTCATTCCAACATCTAGTATGCGGGCAGTGAATGTCATGCCATCCGCAGAAGTATCTTTTGTGGGGTCCAAAGAGCCTAACAAATCAAGCAGTGCCTCAGGCGAAACCTCTGAAGTCGGGTGCAGGCAAACTGCATACAAACTATCGGTAACATGCCTACTAACATGAGGATTTCGCAGTTCCACAAGAGGTTTAAAATATTTGAGGGTGCCAGTCGTGTGTTTCAGAGACATGAGAGGAAGGCATTCCTTCAATGCATCCAGAATAAACAAAACCTCCTGAGCACCTTTATTTCCTTCGGTATTGTTTTCATTTGATCCACCGGCAAGCAAAATACACCTTTCCAACTTGTTTGTAATCACTTCACTGGCAGGTGACAGCGCTGATGTTCCTTGTAAAGTTTGTAGGACGTCACGAGTACTCAAATGAGATTGTTTCCTTACCTGAACAGAATCAGATTAGCAGAAAAGTTCAAAAGGTTTATCAGAAATTTATGTATAGATAATGAACAATCTAAGAGGCCACGGATCCATATAAATAATACAAATGAAACAGCTGAGGATGCCAAGATATAGCAAATAAACTGTCATCAGAGAAACCAAGTTGAGGTAAAGAGTAAAATAGGCAAAATTGAACTAATCAGAATGTGAAATTGGCTCTCTTTGCAATGAGACTGCCACGTTCTTATAGTTAATTTGCAGAAGAACAAAAAATAAATAACAAAACCAACCTCCATGACACATCAAAACCTGTAACTAAAGCTCTATCCATAAAATTTTCACATAGACAACAGTTCAGTGTTTCGCAAATCACCTTAAGGCGGCGATCAGTGATAAACCCTACTAGGATTCCGTACAACTGTGACATATCCGACCAATTGGCACCATCCCTGACAATCAATAAATGCGCAATGCATTTGACAGCTGAGACTGTGCCAGCAGCGGAGAGGGGCGCACACTGAAGAGACCGAACAATGGGCTCAGACAAATCTTTCCTCTTTTTCTTCAAAATTGCAGCAGAAATTTTGGGGAGGAGAAGGGAGAGGATGGTGAGGAGAGCCTCAACGGCGTGAGAGGGAGGTTCAGGCTCGCGGAAGAGGCTGTTCAGGGAAGAGCAGGTGGCGCCTAAGTAGACGATGGGGGTGGAGGGGATGTTCCGGACCTTGTCCTTGAGCTCCTGGGACATGGTGCCTAAGACAGAACATAGGCGCTGGTGGTCTTCTTTCTGAGAGTTACCGAAGCGAGAGAGGATCGACTCACAGAAATCGTCGGCGAATTGGCTTGCCGGAGGCGTAGGTGCCTCCATATCGATGCCTTCCATGCTGAAACTGAGTTGCAGAAAACCCTAGCAGCAGAAAGGTAGCTAGGGTTTAAGGAAAAACTAGAGAATTAGGTGTAGTTGTTGAGCCCGTTGGTTATATTGATACGAACAACTATGTTATTGGGCTCCTGTAAAAAAAAACCATGTTATTGGGCCGAGCTCATATATGGCCCAAGTAACCTTTGCTATATTGACTATGGTGTTGATAGTCTCTGCAACAACTCTACGATAAGTATACAATATAGAGAGAAAAATGCAATTTTTTTTAGAGAGACTGAAATTATAATCCTCAACTTGGGTAACTTTTTTTTTCTTTTTCTTCAATTGCAATTCTGATCAATTGGTTTTGTATTTGAGATTGATAAACATCAATTTTGGTATAATTGTTTTTTTTGTTGTTGTTGTTATTAATTTGTGTTTAATGCTAAGAATGTTAAGCAAGAACTCCATAGGGGTGTCGATTGTGATGATGCTAGGGTTATGATTTTTTTCCGGTTTTGCACTATGGGGAGTCTTGAGTGGGCCCGCACACTAGAAGTTGTCACCTTTAAGCCGCTCGCCCTACTATCAGCGCACTAACCGATGGTAGGCTGGCCTAGGAGTTTTTTTCCCTTCACAAGAATCGAGAATCGAACTTTCAACCACTTATTGCTTAAGGGACGAAGTGCTGAACCACTACATCAACCCACTGGATTGCTAGGGTTATGATTAATTTATTAAGTATTCAATGTAATTTTGGGAACATTTGTTATATCGCTTTTTTTCTATTTAATGTTTTTTTTTTCTTTTTGACTAAAACAACACATATCATTCCATTAAATCAAGATTAACAATAGCATTTATCGCTTTTTTCTGTTTAATGTTTGATGCTACTTGTATGAACATCTTGCATTACGATTTCACTGTGTTGTTGCTTCTAGAAGTAGGTCTTTGCTTGTGGACAAGAATTTAGGCCGAAGTGTATGGTTGAACAATAGTGTGTTCAATGAATCTTTGAGCGTAAACCATTTTATGATTAAATTGTCATATATCAACTTACAATTTTTTTTTAGGGTTAATTGTTTGTACACCCCTTTGACTTTCTAAAAATAAAATATTGACATTTTGATTATGTTTTTAGTTTTTTTGAACCCTTAACTTGTATTTAATATTAATTTCTCATTTTATTTGCTACAACCGGTTGATGTAGTACACGTCGAATTTGTGTCACCTCAGTATCAAATTTATAAAAAAAATGTCATTGGATTTTTGTTGCAAGCCAATCCAACAATCTAACAAATCAATCCACCCCAATTTTATAACTAGATTCAAATCCATGCAAACCAGATGGAAGTAACCCAACTTCACTTCGCTACCTCATCTCCCTCAATGTCCTGAAAATGTCCTTACTCACCAGAGCCAAATGTTGCAGCCCGGCTCCATGATGCTCCAAATAGGTTTGTATATGGCTCTTCATCTTGGTTCCATATACAGGCTCGTTCATTGGCAATAGCATCATCTCTTCATTGTTAGCTAAAACACCCGAGTTCAACCCACTCTCACTCTTCCCCACATCCTCTACCGTGAACTCGACGAACTCTTGAAACCCAGTAAACCCTTTCACGTACGATACAATCAAACCCAATTCTGGCACGTTAACCACCGTGTGGTCCAGCAGTCGGATCCCGAAATTGTCCGAAAACAAGGAGCTTTGATCCACATATTCGAATCTGGGAAGGAACCACGAATCGGGATTGGGGTTTTTGTAGCTTACATACTTTAGAACCATGAATCGAAGATGTGTTGACTGATGAACAGATTGAGGAGTGTGAGAAATTGGGGATTTTGGTTGATAGGGATGATCAATGAACATTGCTTCAGATTTTCATTAAGAAGAAGAAGGCAACACACAAAACGTCGTTTTTTGGGGTTCACATGTGACATGGACGGTGACGTGACAAAACTCCTAAATGTACAAACTTAACCTGATATACCAAATCAATTGGAGTTAATTAATAAAAATTATAAGTTAAGAGTTTAAAAAAGCTAAAACACGAGTAAAATGCCCAACATTTTATCAACACCATATATAAACTTACAATAATATGTTTTTTAGCGTCTCTTCAAAGGAAGGTCCAAGTATTCGTGAGTTTTGATAAAAAGGTAACACAACTATGATTAGGCATACTCATAAACCAATATTAATGTATTTGATCTATGATTGACTATGATTACTCATTTATCAACCTGTCATGTGGTGATTGATCCATGTGTCATTCACAATTTATATCGATAGATATGAGACCTACTCCCTCCTTCAAAGTAGTTGCGCGCTCACTTTTTTATATATTTATTTATTTTATGGTTAATTATAATTTTCTACCCTGTACTATCACTCATTTGTAATTAAGTATATTGAATTATTAAATTAATTTTTAACTAACTTCTTCTTAATTTCTCTCAAAATAGAAAGAAGGACACTCATTTTGAGACGGAGGGAGTATATCAATTTATGAGATAAAACATATTAATTATTTTATTAATGACTTGAAAGATTATAATACGTCACATGTATAATAAGTTTTATAAACTAAATGTTCAATACCAAAAATTCTTGCGATAGTATGTAAAATATAAATTGTTATTCGTTAAAACTGTTTTTTTACTCTTATACGTAATTATACAGAATTTAACACAATGAACATTTTTCAATATAATTAATGAGAAATTTTGTCGTAAAAAACATCGTTAATATTTTAGTTCATATGGTAAAATTACTAAAATACACATGAAAAATATTTATTTCCCTTTCAATAATACTGACTGTAATATCTAACAATAAAAAAAATGAGATATTTATTTTATTACTGAGGAACTTTATATTTTTCTTGAACCAGTTACTGCTCATACACTGTATACATACACACCAATATTACGAACAAAGATTCGCCACCCACCCATCCATCAATCACACACTGTTGTCCTGCGCGTCTGTTACACGCGCCACCACCACCACCTTGCCGTTCCCACCACGTACGGGCGGGGAGTGAAGAAAAGTACAGTAGGGTTTTTGGAAGTGGTAATGAAAATTAGGGTTGTGTGTTGTTTTTTGGGACAAGCTAGGAATTGGATTTTGGCAGAATATAAAAAGGACAGTGAACAGTATATAGTAGTAAATGAATTTGTGTAAAGTTGCATCGCCATACACAAAACTTGGTGGTCCACACACCACACTCACTCATGGTCATTCAATTTATTTGAAAAATATAAAGACAAAGAGACTTATATATGTATATATATATGATGCAATATATATTTATGTAGAAGCCAAGCAAAGCAAGCCACGATATGGTCTATTTTTACTATATATACTTTCAACAGCTACACCAACTGTTGCTCCTACATCTACATGTTGAAGAAGAAGCAGCTTAACTAAGCTTCTGTGTTTGCTATCAAAGTACTGTACTCTCCTACACCATCTCCATCTATCTTCATTCATATTCATATTCATATTCATATTCATTGCTATTATATATATATGTGTGTGTGTGAGAGAGAGAGAAAGAAGAACCTTAATTAAGAAAAATTTATCCATGAGATTTTTTTTTCTGATACAAACATGTGCCGAAATTCTATCTTGCAACGGTTTAAGAAGTCATTGTAAAGTCGTATGTACATGCTTGAATCAAGGGACTAGTATTGTTCAAGAAAGAGACTATGTCTCTTGTCTCTAGCCTAGAACTTTTGGCACTTGACCGCACCAAAATAGTCTCTTACACCACCACCAAGAATGTGTTAGTGGGAATCGATATTATCCATGAGATATATATGTTCTTTTTACTAAGAACATATATATTGGCGACTTTTTCGATGAACATTTCAATTCAGCTTCTATACGTTCTTTATACTAAGAATGAGATATATATATATATATATATATATATATATATATATATATCGGTTTTATACTTGGTTGTCCACTTATATTCTACATCCTGGCTCTGTAACTTGTCCCTAAGTAATAAGTTTGTGTTTATGTAATAAGTACAAGCAACTCACATGCGGATGCGATGCAAACATGTACTATCTCTTCGTCTTAAAATGAGTGTCTTTATTATAGTTAGTACCTATTGAGTTTGTTAAAAATACGTGCATGAAGATACAAGAGTAAATATACCACAATAACTAACTGCTCCTTAATAATTCTTAAAATAAAAATGATCAGTACACTCATTTTAGGACAGAGAGATTTTAAAATAGAAATGAGTACACTTATTTTGAGACAAAGAGAATACATGTCCATATGATGGAGATGGTATTTGACCATGAAGTCGGCAACAAGACTGAATTCTATTAAAATAAGCCTAAACAACACATTTTCGCATTCTTTTTTAATCCTGCAAGCATCAATTAGAGAAACCCACGAATGATATATATTGGATTTCATGTTTGGTTAACTACTTATATTTTACATTCTTGCTCTGCTATTGGTCCCGGAGTAATAAGTCTACTTTTATATAATAAAAACAAGCAACTCACAAGCAGGTGCGATACAAACATGTAATATGTCTAAGTGAGGGGATATTATTTGACCATAAAGTCGGCAACAAAACTGGTTTCTCTTGAAATAAAACATAAACAACATATTCTCGCATTACTTTTTAGTCTTGCAAACATTAATTAGAGAAACTCACGAATGAGATATCTAGCAACCCATTATTCAAAATATCAAAACAGTAATTTAAGGCAAATGCTAATATGTCATCAAAAATAACCCAAAGCATACTTAACAAAGCAGAGACATCAAACATGTCCCGCTCTCCTGAGGGATCCCGCTAACCATAACCCTATCAATCGCACCAACATCATCGTCTAAGATATTAGTACTTGTGGAACTACCAAACTATTTATTTAATACAGAAAGATGTTGAAATTTTTTTTGCGACAGATTTGGTCCCGAGATATGAATAAGAGTTATAGTTTTTAAGGGAGAGACTTCGCATCTGCCCTCTAACCTAGGGCTTTTGGCATCTTACCAGACCAAAGTGGTCTCTTACACCACCACCAGAGATATGTTGAGTAGGGATTAATCCTGAAATCTCTTCCCACTCACACAGCTGGATTAACCAACTGCGCCACCTTGGTGGTTCTACCAAACTATCAATAGTCACTTTGATCCAAGAATCCAAGAGATTAACCCTAAAGACACCAATATAAGTCAAGTAAATATATACATATATACATTTATATGTAAATGTTCTCTTGAGTTGGATTCTACAGTGAATGTACAGTAGCTGAAAACACAAACCCTAACCAAGGAAAGCCATAGACTTGTAGTGGTAACTAGAGAGTAGTTTCGTACATACACATGCATGGAAGTCTGTGTAGCTATATGTATGTATAGGTAGCTACTATATATATATATGAAAGCATGATATGATAAAGCAGTCACTCTCACTCTCACTTTCACTCTCCTGTTTCAACTATTATATGTTGGTTCTTGTCCTTCTCTCTTGTTTTTGTCGATCTTCCATTTTTTTTATTTACTGTTCGATATTAGGTTTATTTATTTGCATAAATAGTTTAATTTGAGTTATATACCTACTACTACTACTACCACTGCACTGCCGACATTATAAATTACAGTAATCGATCTACACCAACTATTTGATTTATATATGGGAGACAAGCTCATAACTATACATATTGTTTTCAATTGAGACTGTGAGTCAAAAATTTACAGGATGTAGTTGAAAAGAGTTATAAGAGTATGTATGTATTCAATGTTATGTTTTTTAAGAAGGAATTTAATCTTTTGTCGAGTCCTCTTTTCTTATATATAAAAAAAGAAAAAACAAATGTTTATTGTGTCAGTGATGAATTTAAAAAATTTGTTTTGTAGGGGAAATTAGAGTAATAATTCTTTTGTCAAATGGTAAAAACAAATACAAAAATATTACCAGACAAATATGAAATACTTTTATAAAATATATATATATATATGGGTAAAATGTATATCAGTTAAACAAAAAGATAATGACACCTCATTTAAAATTATGGATCCGGACGGATCGCTCCGCTCCCACAATTTCACTTGGGTAGGTATAAGTGATTATAAATGAGGTGTCATCACTTTATTGATTTTGTTAAGTTGCAACTGATATGACATTATATCAGTCAACTGATATACATTTTACCCAATATATATATATATATATATATATCAGAAAAATGGATATTAGTGCACTTGTCAAAACTACATAGTTTTGATTGGAAGT
>JAYMTK010001494.1:0-16209 GCA_036897405.1 Pelargonium myrrhifolium | reverse complement strand
GTCAAACGGAAGTCAAATCAGACAACAAACGAACTCAGAAAAGCCAAATAACCAAACAAGTGTTAAAAATTTACATAAAAAAGTTTTAATTAAAAATTTTAAAAAAATAAAACCCTTAACGCCCAAAATTTTGGCGTTAAGGTACAAATATATATATATATATATTTTTTAAAAAGTAAAAATATAGTTTTTTATTAAAAAATTAATAATTAAAACCTTAACGCCAAAAAAATTGGCGTTAAGGTCAAAAAAAAGTTTTTTTTTTAATTAAAAAATTAAAAACTAAAATGCTTAACGCCAAAAAAATTGGCGTTAAGGTTACGAAATTTAAAAAAAAATATAAAATGGCCGGAAATTACCTTAACGCCAAATATTTTGGCGTTAAGGTCTTAAAAAAAATTATTAAAAAAATACAGGGTGCTAGTTCCCTTAATTCTTTGAGGAGGGTGACATTTTTCATAATTAAACATTATTTTAGACTAAAAATCAAAAAAACCCAAAATTGATTGCATAGATCAGCCTTGAAAATGACCTTTATTTTGTTTCACTTTTTCGACCCAAATTATAGTACATACTCAAATTATTACGGTAAACAAAAATCTTTCGAGCTTCTTACCAAAAAAATAAAAAAATCTTTCGAGCTTTGGTACCTTATTTACTCACTCGGTGTCCTACACTTTGCACAAACCCGTATTTTCAGCTACTGTTCTTTGCATTTTTGTTCCATTTTCTCGTTGACCAAACACACCCCACTGACCTAATCATAATATAATCAGTTAGGACACAAATTTCTAGATCCGATACAGAAACGTGTCGTTTAAAAAAACCACCCACTGTATAAATACATACAGTATCAATCTGTTTATGTCTACACATTCAAATCCGATATAGCTCTTAGTTGTAACCTAAACTAAAGAGAAGAAGATATGGGCATCGTCGGGAATCTCAGCTCGGACCAGCTCGATTCCTTCAACTCCCAGGGTCTGTAATAAAAATAGTTTCTTTTTTGTTTTTTTCAGACATAGAAAACTGTTTTCTCCGAGGAAGATGCAACAGTGTTTTTTTTTTTCCTCTCTAAGAATTTTTGGGGGTGTTTTTGCAGGTTTTCTGGTGATTGAATCGTTTGCGAGCTCTGAAGAAATCGATGCCATGATGAAGAGAATGGACGAGTTACTGGATGGCTTCGACTGCTCCTCCGCCTCTATCTTCTCCACCAGAAACCAGGTTGGTCATTTTAGCTTCAACATGATTTTTTTTTTGAGTTCCTGTAATTTGTTTCTGTAACATGTGAACTTAAATTGAACCCTTTTTGGTTTCCAGTCCAAGTCAACAGACGATTACTTCTATGATAGCGTTGAGAAGATTTCCTTCTTCTTTGAGGGTACTCTCATCTCCTTTTTTGTTTGCTTTTTGAAAGAGGTTGTCACTTTTTGGTATGTTAACAATTTCACTTTTTTTTTTTTTTTTTTAATAGAAAAAGCATTTGGGGATGATGGTAACTTGAAACAATCAAAGCAACTTTCTATTAACAAAGTTGGACATGGTATGACAATGATGTTAAAGCATTATAATTTCTGTTATGAGTGAAATTCACTTTGTTTTTTGCCACAGTAAATTTATGTGTGCGAGTGTTCATATAGTTTTTCTTCAAACTAATTTGAACCTGCATGGGTTGTTGGTTTGCAGCATTACATGAGATCGACCCAGTGTTTAAGAAATTCTCATGTTCTGAGAAAGTTTCGAGTATGCTGTTCTCCTTGGGTTACAGGAGGCCTGTGATAATCCAGTCCATGTATATTTTTAAGGTAATCACTGCTCCTATTTTTGTAGGTGTTTTGTGCTTCTTGTACTCGCTCCTTTGCTGCTTATCAGTAGAAACAAGGTCTACGTTATGAAAGGCACTACTATATAATAGATAATAACAAATTTTAGTTCTCATTAACTTTAGGACGCGTTTTTAAATGGGTATGAAATCAATATGCCAAATATCTCATCACACTGTAATTGGGATTGAGCATATAATCATTCTTTGTAGAATGAAAGTTTGTTGCGAGGTCTCTTTTTCTAAGAGAGACATATTATTTGAGTCAAGCTTCTAGGTGATTGTTAGCCCACTTCTAAATTGATGATCACATTATCTTCTTCTGGTTATGTGCCAATGCACAACTTTGTGCTGCTACTTAGAGACTGTACATGCACTTTTGAAATTCTGTGAACTGTATTTGTGCAGACTCCGTAGATACTCATTTGTCTGACCCCCATTTTTTGAGTTCATAATAGAAGACTTTGCAAGTTTGTCTTCTCGAAAGTTCTTTTTGACCCTCCAAAAGATTTACACAAATGAGGGTTTTGTGCTGATATGAACATAATGGTTGTGGATGAATATCTAAACTATATTTTTGGTCGTGATCTAATATGGAGGAATTCATAATGGTGTCATTTCTAACCATAACATGTTAAAAGTTATGTGATAATGCACGGTTTTAGCATCCTTATGCATTTGCAGCCCAACTTCATGACTTTTGGGGTAATTCTGAGAATTTCTGTTACAGCAACCAGGTATTGGAGGCGAAGTAGTTCCTCATCAGGATAATTCTTTTCTCTATACCGATCCACCTACTTGCACAGGGCTGTGGCTTGCTTTAGAGGATGCAACAATAGTAAATGGTTGCCTCTGGGCCATTCCTGGATCTCATAAAAGTAACCTACTTCATTCTGTGTAGATTATCTTTTAATACTATAAAATATTCCAGGAAGATACTTTCTATGATCTTTTTTTATTTATTGTTCTTTGCTTTGCTTTTAGATGGTCTTGTTAGACGGTTCATTAGAGATGAAGAAGGGGTTCATTTTGACAAGCCTTCCCCATCATATGACCAAAAAGATTTTGTGCCTATTGAAGTGAAAGCTGGCTCTTTGGTCATCCTTCATGGTGATCTTATTCATCAAAGGTAAGTTCAATTTCTCTTTGATTCATTTGTGATAAAACTTAAAGGAAGACCTGCAATGGCCTCAAGATTGACTTTTCCTTAATTTCTACTTATCCTTGGACCATAGTTTTGAGAATCAGTCCTCAAAATCAAGACATGCCTACAGTGTGCATGCGGTGGATACAGATGGCTGCAAATGGGCAGAAGGGAACTGGTGAGAACTTGATATTTTCTTATCTACTTTTGTATTTTCATTCTTAATATGTAGTTCACTTTCTGGCTTTATGTACCACCCATTGACAGCTTTTGAATGAATAGATCTGTGGAAGTGGGCTACATAACTCCCACATTGGATAAATACGAAAGAAATGAGACACATATAATGGTGCAAGTGAAACCCTGCTAACAAGGTTGACCTTGTAGTAGTGGAAGGTCAAGCCATTTTGTGTAGCCCGATATCAACTTTCTAATGGATGTGAAATTATGCATCTTAATTTTACTCTTATTACCCCTGTAATCAGAAATATATATATATATATATATATATATATATTAAGAGAAAAATATTTGAGAAAGAAATATGAATAATTTGTAAGAAGCTTAAGTCATCTTGTATAATCTTTAATTTTCTTTGTGCATTTTTTCTTCCGATTATGCTAGACTTTGTACATGTTGGCACTCAATTTTCTTTGGCTCTCTTGTTTGGTTTTGATAGTTTTCCTGCTTTTGCTCATGTGCTATAAAAACATGTAATTAAGTTTCCATATACATGACATGCATGAAGATACTGAAATAATTTATTAGCTGGAATCATAAAGGATACAATTGTTTGTCGTCTATGCTAAGACCTTGTGCCTAAAGTTAATGGAAGAGTTATCATCTTTTCTAAGACCATTTTTCTTAAGTAAAGAAGAGTTAAAAGAATTATAATTTGAAATGATCTTAAGCTCTTTATTTATTCATTTATTTGTATTTTCTAGCTTCAACATTTTTTTGAAATGCTGTGAAGGCTTCTTTCATTTGATATAAATGAGCAATACCTCTTAACAGTAGGTTTTTTTTAATAGTTTCACTTATAATTATTAGAGTAATTTACAAATGGGTGCTTAGTTTTGGATCACACACGTTTAAATTGGAGCAAATTTTCTTAAGCTTTCTCTGAAGCATAATTAGGTCGACTAATTTCTACTTGAGATATTTGAGTGTACTATGAGTCTATACTTGTCTTTTTTTCTCTTATATACAATGGTCATGCTTCCGTTACTGAGAGGTTATCAAGCTGTAAAGCTTTGTTATATGGTGGATGTGTAATATTTTGGGTTTATTCAGACCACTTTGTTTGATCTATTATAAACAATGCCTTTACATCTTCTTTCAGGATTAGAAGAAAAGTGGAGCCAGAACCTCTTTATGTACCTTAAGTAACCTTTCATCATGAAGCCAGTTATATGAAAGCCTGCCTCTGCCATATGCATTTCAAGCAAATGTTTACTCAGTTGAAATCTTGTTGTATCGGGTATGTCATAAGTGTATTTATTTTGTGTAATGGTTTGGAGAGACGGTCAGGAAATGGTTGGTTTAGCATTGCAATGTTATTTTCGTTCCATCTCATACCCGTCGGGAATTGGATGTAAAATTATGTTTCAAATGATCACATACCTGCATGAAAATGTGTTAATACAAACTTGGCTTTTCCCGTCTAATAAAACCACTCCTTTCGATTATACATAGTGTGAGATTTGTGGACTGGCATGTGTGAAATGGACCCCAAGGCTGTTGTCTTGAAGCTATATGCCCTTATTAATAGAAAGAACGAAGAATACTTTTGGAAATTTGGAAATATCTGGGAACTGTTGAATACTTGAATCGAATTTTTACCGGTGTTAAAACTGCGATTATTGTGAATGCTTTAGTTTCTAAATGAATGGTGATACAGTTATGACCAGCTTATGATATAGATTGGAATAATTGTACTTCCGTCCTAAAATGAGTATCCACTTTCCAATTTTTGTAAAGATAAAAGGATGAGTTAGAGTAAAGTTTTTCCCTTATTACCCCACTTGCTCTTGTTGTAACAGACTCGAGGAATTCTAACTAACTCATCTTAGAATATTGTTGGTTATTCATGCGTAACTGCGTGACCAAAACAGAAATTGGACACTCGTTTTGGGACAGATAGAGTTATCATTTTAGGAATAGTAATGGTACTTATTCTGTATTGGTAATGCTATCAAGTGTTTATCATATGGTGGTACTGTATAAGATAGTAGCTCCCAATATGGTGGGCAGCCTTGTGTTTTGAATTGGGTATTAGATCATTGTCATTATGTTTTAGTAAATGCTTTTGATGATGGTTGGATCTGAGCCCTTGCAGAGGATCCTTGGTTGAAGATATTGAGAATCGAGAAACAGAACAGTGTTGGGGATAGATTCCCTATTTTTGGCCAAGGCCATAAGTTCTGTGAGATTCTGTGAGATTTTCACTGCACCATGGTCACTTCTTGAGCAATTTGCTACGGATAGAATCTATAAAATCATGTTGCTATTTCTTTCTCCTCCACTCCACTCCAGTCCTCCTTGACCCTGTTTTTGTCATTTTTGCACTTGACATTCAGTAATGGCTATTGTGACCCTGAAAAGAATCACTATCAAACAATAACCATCACTCTCTCTCTTTCTCATTCAATTATTTGGAGTGTCTTGATGCAGAATGTCATGCATTATTACTGGAAAAATATATTTATATTTCACTTGGATAGTTTGTTCAGTAGGAGAGGAACAACCATTTCAGAGGTAGGTCTTTCATTTATTGGTGCATCCTTGAGAGTTACTGAATGGCTAATATCAAAATGCCAAGATGAAACTGGGATTCTGTTATTACCATATCAGACTTTTTGGAAAAAGTAAAGCTAATTGATTAGCCATTAATGACCCCTCTGAAATATCCTACATGTTCGAGCCATTTTTGCTACAAATGGCAGATGTTGAGCTCTGTTCCAATAGCAGCTACCCCAAAAAAAACACTGCTATTTCTATTGAGCATGGACTTTGGAGTCTTGAAGCTTAAAGCTTGTCATCATGACAACCCTGCATTGTTGTAGGCACTGGTTGAGTTCTTGGGATTGTATGTATGTATGTATCTAAAGAATCTTAGATCAATTTCAAAACCATCTTCATGATGATATAGTCTGGGGGTGTTTAAGTTTAAGTTGACCAAAACCATGTTCATGAACTTTTGATTTCTGTTTGAGAATAGTTTATTCATGGTCCTTGAAAAAGACCCAAGAAAGGGTTGGAAGTTTATGATATCTTTTGCAATGTAATGAAAACACTTTGGGATGTCCTCACATTGTTGTTGCCTGTTGCAGTAACTTTGAAACATCCATATCCCACTGCACACATATGTCCCCACCTTGTTGTTTCTCTCTGTCCACATCATGTTCTCTAGAGAAACTCATGAACCCCCTGTTTGGTTGAAGACAACATGGTCAAGAAAACACCTCAGTATCTCACTTACCTATCTGTCCTTGTTCTACTGTTGCACCATGTATAATGTAAAGGGACAAAACAGTTCCAATTTCCAACAAAAGAAAAGAAAAAAACTGGGGACACAGCTATGAGAGACTAAAATTGTACTTGAAACATCTCACTGACTTGCACACACATGTAGACAAAGCAATTCAATGCTGTCTTTTATAATCACATGGATAAGGTTGCTCTCTTCTTTTCTTTTTCTCTCTCTTTAGATCAAACCTTTGGAGGAAGATACTCAACAAACTGGTTTGGTCTGAAACTTGTGTTCATTGTTGTGATTGATACTTGACTCTGCTTCTCACTAACATTGTCCCCTCCGAGTGGGAAAAGCTCCAACGTCTGATATTGCCTTGGTTGATTCCCATCATCTTCCTTGTTTGTTGTTGGGTTTAGGTTTGTGTTCATGAAACTCATGGAAGAGGGAAGCTCCATCATGTGAAGCCACGTGGCGCGCGAGTGTACTGTGCTCGTTTTGATCCTGTGGAATTCCCTCTCCTCAAGTTGTGTCCATCCATTAGTACTAGTTGGTGCTCTAAGAGCTGAGACATGTGCCTGAAAACAATACAAACACTAAAAGCTGAGTCCAAAAGAGTCCTAAGAGCTCTCTTAATAAATTAACAGCAGCTACAGGAAGTTGGAGTGCAGCTTTTTAAACCTTTTGTTACCCTACACCCTCTTTGCTGACATTTGTTTTGAAGCCATGTGACTCATGAACCAGTCTTATATTCATAATATGAACCACAGATCTTTGAGAGAAACTATAGTATTCCATTTGATATTAAATGTAATGTTCCAACATGTTATGCAATTGAACTGGGTTGAGCTTATAATTATATCCCCATGCATTACATATACATATCCTTAATGTCTACATGCACCCATGTGATTGTTCTAAGGCATATACTTTCTATTTTGGGTATGAGATCTACATAGTTTTTTGTTGATTATTCTTTGAACCATAACTGTAAATTGAAATGGAAAGACCAGTTATAGCAAACTTGTTGGTCCTGGCTTTGTTTGCTATGTTCATAAGTGGTGTAGATTGTAGAACAGGAACATGAATGTAGACAAAAGATTGTAGAACAGACCTCAGAAACTGAATTGCACTTTGAAATTGGAAGGGGTACCCAGTTGCTTGACTCTTCAACTTCACAACATGCCTTCATCAACCCTGCAGGCATCAGCAAAAACACAACTCAAATGCTACATATTATGCAGTAAAAATTACTAAGCTCAGTTCTTTATGTTGTTGCACACCTGATTTTTTCCTTTCTCGGGTTTCAGCTACGTTACATTTCTGTTCTTGACAACTGGTTTCTACCCTTTCGCGCCGGCGTCTCTGTCTCTCTCTGGCTTTGTGATTCTGAAACCAGTAGAAAACATTCTTCCCTTCAACTCTGCCAAACCTACGTAGCAGCGCGGTGATCTGTTGGATGTGATCGGCTGTTGGTGTTCGCGTCCCAAGTCTGTACATTTCCTTGAGGACTTCCACTTGTTCTGGTGTTGGATTCCACCTTGAACTCGCTGGTGCTTGTGCAACATCTGAATCTCTATAGCCTTCTTTGCTTACATGACCTGCAGGAGTAGCAAAACCAGTATCAGTACAGCATTTTGAGTAACAAAACCAAAATATCACCCAAATGTTGTAAACATGTATGCAACTATAAGTGAGTAGGGTTATATATCAACTACACTACCTGCAGGAGGTGCTTCTGATAAACTAAAATTGTATTTGGAAATACAAGTATTGATGATGAGAGGTTGAGGTGGTTTGTGGGTGAAGGAATCATAAGACATGTTGAGATCATTGCTACAACCTCTCACCATCACCCACTTTTGTGATGATGAAGCAAGACAGAGTTGTGTATGAATCTACAGTTGAGCAACTTTTAGGTCCAAAACAATTGAGCAATAGAAGAAGACATAAAATCTACAATAGGTTGACCAAGCCAAAACAAAGCATAGATATATAGGAGAGCAAATCTCAAACAGAAAATTACTCCAAGAAAGGGTAAAAGAGAATGGAAGTGTGGCATTCTGTGAAATCATGAACAAAGCTTTTGCTACTTCAGAACTAGCTTTTACATTAAATCCTATATATGCTACATGCTATCATTACATAGTTATTTTATATTGTGTTCTGTTGTGTTGTGCTTTTCACTCCTCAACTTTGATACCAACTGTTTTTTTTCTTTCACAGGCATGCATGCAAAATTGAAAACACTCTTTTCTTTGTCAAAAAGGCTGCACACAATAGTACCCTCTTCTCCTAGATACATGTCATGGACTCCATTTTCTCATGTTCATGTCCATTCCATGGCATACATTAATATCAATAAGAATGTTGCTCATGTTGGTTAATATTGGACCTTTTGGATGTTATGCTGTAAAGAATTGTGTTTGTGGAACTATGGGACTTTGTTTTGGATCATATATGAAGCAATGTGCAACTAACATTATGCAGACAAAACTTGTGACTGGCCTTCAAAAATTTTCTGCTATGGATGATAGGTGAAGAATATCATATCTATAAACTATGACTTGTGTCTATTGTGTTATCCTTCCGAACTAGTAACAAGTTGTGTGAGTAGTCCCTGAGGAGACGATCCAATGTAAAAACTATTTCAGATCGAGATTGTGAGTTTGAATCCTATTTGGTTGGACAAGAAACTTTTCTCTCTCCCCCAGGAAAATACAAAAAGAAAGTAAGTTGTGGTGGTACATCTTTTAGTTACAACTCCGAATAAAATTAACCATGAAATTTAAGACCATTATGTCATTAGTATAGTGAACTATTGACATATGGTTATAGAATAGTTCCATCTTTATTTTCTTTCCTCGTGCAATTTAAACTAATGAGCCATTTTTGACTAGGTCACAGAAGTCTATTGGGAGTCGTTATCGGCTTGTCCACGTGTTAGGGTAGTTGAATAAGAAAATGTTCTAAATCCAAGTGTCCACTTGAGCGTTTGTATCTTAATCTCGAACTTGTAACCTACGCGAGATAACACACTGCTAACGGAGATCTCGAATGTATTTTCGGCACACTGCCTCAGGCATGAGAATGAGTTATTGGCATAAAATCACAAACTTAGAGAGAGTTTTGAGAGAAAAATGAAGTTAAAAGTAATAAATACTCTTGAATGAAGATCTCATTTTCTTACCAAGAGAGGTGTATTTATACTTTCAAAATGTCTTAGCCACGTGTCTATGCGTGGTTGATTGTTGACAATATGGGGTTCACTTGAGGGGCCACTTATGTTTTAGACTCTATCTTTCCGAACACGCCGTTTGTGAGCGTCGGCCAGTCCGAGAGTTCTCGTGTCCCCTCAAAACCCCCCCGGGGGAGGGGGGGGGGGTTGAGATCGAAGCCTCTACTGCATCAGATAGCATCCTTGCATAAGAGAGAAGTGAAATATCTTGGAATTATCTTGGTGAGGTATGGAGCACTTGAGGTGGTCTTAGGAGGCAAGTTGAGAGCTCACAATCTAGAGTAAGTATTTTGGCTTTCGTTGAGACCTCGAAAATGACTTGGCGCACAACAAAACACCGCTTTCATTGCGACCAAAGTAGTTCCTAGCCCAATCTTGTTGCGACCGAGCGTTGCCGGAATACAAAAAGCGGCATTTGTGGGTGCAAGTTTCTTGATAGCGGGGTATGCGCTTCAACAACAAATTTGCTAAAGCGTGCTTCAGGAGCAAATTCATAGGTGTGCACTCTGATAGCAAGTATGTAGGGGTGCGCTCTGGGAGCGAGTCCGTGGGTGCACGTTCTAGGAGCAAGTCCATGGGAGCGCGCTACAAGAGCAAGTCCGAGGGGACACCTTGAGATATTCGGTGGAAATATCCGGGGAGGTCTTGGAAGTCCATAGTGGTCTATTGGGTAAGGGCAGACGTTGCGCTCGGACGCTACATGTCATGTTTCCATTGACCGTTTTAACTTATGATTTTTTTATTTAACGTAGTATCATAAACCATTTTAGTATCTTTTTTTTTATCTACAAAATAAAAGGTAACTCTCCCCTTTACCCCACCTCCATCCGGCCAATGAGAGTTGAATCACGACCTTCCACAGGAAGATGCGTGTCTCAACCATTGTGTCTTCCCCTAGGTACATTTCAATATCTTTTCTAGTTATGTTAAAAACTGTGTTGTTTTAGCTGTCATTAGAATAAAATTCTAGTATTTATTGTTTTTCCCCTCTGTAAGGATAGATTTGCCAAATTACAACTGGGAAAAATGATGTGGAGAGTGATGTGTGCTTCATCAAATACGTCAACTGTGAAGAGCTCAGAAAATTCTAGCACAATGTGCTCTGTTCTCTATATGAAACATGGTATCACTAGATGGGGCATAATATAGGTAGCTGCAACATCCTGGTAAAGAATATACATAGGAACCTTCCCTCAAAGGTGCTATGCAGGCAACAAAATTCAGATTTAACCTAATTTTTATTATGACAGAATGGAAATATCCAAAGAGATTGTACAGCCACTTCTTCAAGAAGCTATTCCATCCCCCACTATACATAAATATATGGATTTGCATACCAACACAATTAATTAGGACCTCTAAAAGAAAAAGAAAAAAAAAGACTTTTAGCAAACCCAATGTGGGTTGAGACGCACCACGCTAATCCAAGATAAATTCTTCCTTGCTTGCTTGCTTGATAATGGTGACATGTAAGTAAGGTCAAAGAACTGCAGCCCTCCGTCTTTTGAGTTTGAGCACTGCCGGGAACCCTTCAGGATGAATGACGATATACACTACTCGAGGAGCTTATTACAAGTGCCCACACCAACAGCTGCAGCGAGGTGCCATGCCGCATGAAGGTATGGAGTCTGAGGAAAGACATCGTCTGCAATGAAAAGGATACCTCCCAAAAGTGATGACAACTTATGGACGGTATGTGCCATCCTTAGGTCGGGATCTTTCAATGCTTTTTTTGCAAATGCTACCTGTAATGAATAGTTGAACTTAGAAATCATTTCACTAGAGGAACTTAGAAATCTTTCAAGAGTTCTTGAATAAACAAAGGAAAACATAGCTTGGTTTTCAAGTCTTGAAATAGAATCTTAATTTCATGACCACTGACAAAATAACAAGCAAACCCGTCATTTAAGCGTCCTTTCAGTTTGTCAACCTTTCAGTGACAAACTGGAGCGATATGGAAAATGTAACTTTTCTGTTTTGAAATTTGTGCAAGGCTTATGTGGTCCAATTAGTGAGCAAGTACCATATCCTGGCTCATGAGATCTAACCTAACATCAATTTTTGCCCCGCTGAAACACGAACTACTTGACTTTTTTTTAATAGGCACGAACCACATGACTTGAATAACTAAAACATTGTGCAGATGTGTTTAGTAGATGGCAAAATACCGAGGAAGAACATACTTAGCAATAACTATTTATGAATTAGTTGGAAAGTTAACACGTAAAAAAGACTGGCGAACGAGCCTTGTGGGCAATATTATCACCAAAGTACGCATGGTATTATAAATCAAAATATTAAAGTATGGCATACTAAATGTAATCAAAATACAGTTCATAGGTGAAGATCCATGAAGTTACCTCCATCATTCCAGTATGAACAACTGAAACCACGAGAGGCTGAACAGGTAGCAGTAATGCAGATGCTGCCATTAGCAACTTCGGATTCTCATTTCTGACGGCTCTTGACAGACACTGCCATAAAGAGTTTTTAGGTTATCTCATTCAAAAGAAATTCTTGGGAATTCAAACAGTTAAATTTCAAAACAAAGTATATTGATTATACACATAAGTAATACATATTATTGATAATATGGTTTCAAGTAAATCCGAGACCCAACCCAAAAACATGTAGCTAGCATGAGATGGTATCAGTGAACAAGAAACTCTACAAGACATGGCACAAGTTAACCAAAAAGAGTACTTGTAACCGAACTTCTCAATCTAATTGTCAATTCTTACAAGTGTTGATTCCTGTTAAATTTACATGCATTTGGAGCTAATCGAGTTTGCATGAAGTGGTTTGGATGGAAGGAATGGAAGAATGAGCTTCTGAAGGATTATATGTTGAGGAGCTAAAAAAAATGGGTTCCATTTTCGTGGGTATAATTTCATACAAGCTTCAGCACAATTCAAGTTTTCCCCTAAAATGATAATAAGATCCTAATTAAAAAGGAAAATTAAGAAAAATTTAATAAAGAAATATACAGCCAGCACAGTTGTGAGGATTTTTTATTATTTTTCATTGTCATCAATTTTTTGTGAAATACAGAACATGAACACAACTTCACAGGGATTTTACTGAGTTTGATAGTAAAGGAAACAATTTGGCATCATCTAGCAACAACTTGAAGCAAGATTTAGATTTTAACAAAGAACAAAAAACTTAAAACCAGGTGACCCTCTGTCCCAAAATAAAGTGTTCTCATTTCTATTTTGAGAAGAATTAAAGAAAATTTAATGATGCATATTTGCTCTTCCATCCTCATGGACTTGCATTCTAACAAACTCAAGGGATACTAATCAACTTATTAAGAGGACATTATTGATAATTCATGTATAACTAATTTCCTAAAAAGGAAACAAGACACTTATTTTGGGACAAAAACCAAACTCAAACAGGACACTTATTTTGGGACGGAGGGAGTATTTCATATGGTTCGACACATTAGCACATCAAGAGTGAGGATCATGATTCAAGCGCATTAGATATGATACATTTGGATGCATGTTGATAACCATGTGAAACTATTATTTTAAAAATTATGAACTGTTTCAGACTCACTACTGTTGTTGTGGCTATCATTGTATAGTCAGCCCATCGTAAATATTTTCTTAAGTTTCCTCGGGAAGAATGATACAAACTTGAGGCAACTCCAACTCCAATTAACGAATTAGCATAAAGCTTCGTAGTCAGATTCTTTCTGTATTAAGAGTGAAACAAGTAATTAGGTACAATAGAAATAAAGGACCCTTCCATGTTAATAAGGAGAGCAATAGAGGCACATTACCTTGGGGCTTGCATTCCAAGGACCACAAAAGGAAGTGAAGTAAGCACATTAGCCACTGTTTCAGCGAGACTCTCATCACCTGACAAAAGATGTAATGGATGATTAACAGTTTAGCACTGATAGATTACGGAAAGCATAATGTGAAAATAGCATTAAAGGGAAATTGAAAAAAAAATTATACCTTGAATACAGCACTTTATGGGCTTCAAACATGCTGGTCTTTGGTGCCATACTCGTCTGTTCAGCATGAAAACAACAAATCAGTATAGGTAGTATTAATGTATTACACCAAATTTGCACTTATTGATTGTTTATGCAGAATTTAGGCGTCAAACTGCACAAGACACATATTAGTCCATCTAAAATCATCAGATATATTTACAAGGAGACTTCTTTCATGCAAAGTTAAATGTTTATTTTTCACTCACTGCATTAATAGTTGCTGATTTGTTCTGATAGCAGAGCTTTCACGGGGTGGTTGAGTGATGCCCTCATGTTGAGTAAATTCTTCCGAGGCAAAGGGTGAATGGGAGACCACATGTACTCCATGTATGCCCTCGAGGGCTCTACTAGGGTCCAATTTACTTTGCGGGCTCATTGGCTATTTAAAACCTACTCAAATTAGTTTGACTGCCAGCAAAAAAATTGCTGGCATCAATTAGAAGACACGTGCTGGTTCTACTGCTTATTTCCTATCATTTCAAATTAAGATCACTTTCATTAGAAATATGGAAATAGAGATGCTAAATATTACAGAGATGGAGCAGTGACAGAATCTTGTACAGAACAAAATTCTGAGAAAACTATAATATGTCATTTATAACATTTTTGCTAAAACAGATTTTGGCCTTTCGAGAACAAGAATTTAGAATAGATACTTCAAACATGTTAGGAAAACAAAACGGAAATAATGCCAAACAGAAGCATGCACAACTCATACTACGCAAATGATAATTGAACCACTGAGCAGTATTCATTCTATGGTTAAACCATGGTCCCTATATTGGAAAGAGGATAACGAATTACGGTGTCATCGTATAATTTTAAAACTATGGGATTAACTTATATATGCACTTTGATCTAGTTGAACAAGTATTTAGAATAGATACTTTAAACATGTTAGAAAAACAAAATGGAAATAATGCCAAACAGAAGCATGCACAACTCATACTATGCAAATGATAATTGAACCACTTAGAAGTATTCATTCTATGGTTAAACCATGGTCCCTATATTGGAAAGAGGCTAACGAATTATGGCGTCAAGGCATAAAAAAAAAAAAACAAAAAAAAAAACAAACAAACAAAAAAATCACCCAGGTTACATGTGTGCATGCCTTTATTATCAAATAAGGCTCAATTAAGAAATCAAATGTGGTAAATGAGGGCCATTACTGGGTCTACATGTGTGCATGCCTTTATTATCATGCCATAGTTGCAAGGCATACAGATATTGTTAACATAATTATAACAAGAAACAAATCAGCCAGGTTACATATTAGAAAGGTTGGCTCAGGGGTAAGCTTATAAAAGAGCCAGTGAGATGCAAGTGTAGCAATCAATAATTCTAACTTGATAAGCAAATTGGAGGCCAAGACAAAGGAGTGGAAGCTCATGCAAATGCGATCAAGAAACAGTCCCAATTTCAAAACTTTCATTAAATGCTCCCATACCCATGTGTCAATTCAACAGGAAAAAAAAAATAGGGAAAATTTGTTAGCAGCATTTGGACAAATTTGTTGTGAGCATTAGAGTAGATCAACACATGCACAAATTAGAATCCAACCCATCACAAAAGACATCTCCTTTTGCCTTTCCCCTAACCCTTTCACGTGAATGCAGACACACACACAAGAACGAACAAAAATGAAAAATCCTGCAAATGGGTATTGAATTAGGAGCAAGAAAGCAAGAGAAACGCATTAAAATCATGAAATTGGAAGACGATGAATGAGGAAACGAGAATAGAACCTGGAGAAGCGTGGAGCTGAAGAGGTAAGGAGGGGAAGGAATTGAGTTGGTTTAGGTTAAGGAGATTGGTTGGGAGTCATATTTAGAGAGGGGAGGAGTGAGTGTCGTTATGAGATTGAGAGGTAAACAAAAAATTGAGCTATATTAAGAAAAGGAAAGAGAAAGAGCATATAACATAATCATATACAGAGATTCGCATGACTCCCGAATCTTCCAATTTTCTGCTCCTCGCATATTCTCTCTCTCTCTATCTCTCTCCCATTATGTTTTATCTTCCTCGTCCTCAACTGTGAACGCATACACGCAACTCGATCTAAACTACTCTTTCATTTTATTCTGATAACCAATTTGGATACTTACGCCTGTATAATCCTAATTTCTTATACTATCAAGTAGTGTACATATATATGTATACTTATACTTACCCTCCATGAAAGGAACCATGTCTTTTTAATGGTTTTTGGCACTAAAGAATATCTCCATCCCTCCCTACATGGATGGTTTTTGAAGGACAAGCCCACTTTCCGCGCAACGGTAGAAAGCGTGAAACTGAAATTTGTATAAATCAAATATTAATATAAATAAAAAAAATAAAGCAATAATAATACAAACAATTTCATTTACAACATACCGTCCATCAGTGTCAATAACAGCCTGTAGACGACCGTTCATCGGTGACTGAGGTGCATTGACGACATCCTCATCCGGTGAAGACTCTCTGGATGGGGGTATCTCAAGGCTCATATTATGGGATTCATCGCGAGACGAGGAAT
>JAYMTK010001493.1:0-16215 GCA_036897405.1 Pelargonium myrrhifolium | reverse complement strand
CTCCGTTTCAAAATAAGTGTTGTTTTAGAGTCCAATTTTTGTTTCAAAATAAGTGTCACTTTCTACTTTTAACAAACTTTTATACATAAACTTCTCATATTACCCTTTAGTCATGATTTTATTTTCTGTCTCATACAGAAGATAAAAAGTTTGTAGGGATATAACTCCAAAAGTAATTATGATTTTTATGTCTTTATTTAAGGACAAGAAAGTCATTTAGTATTTTTTTTAATACGTGTGAAAATCTCTAAAACGACGAAGGTAGTATGTTTGAATTCATAAAAGAAAAAAAAAATTAAGACAAAAAAAGTAGTGGAATAGAAGTAAAAATGAAATTAACAAAAAGAAAAGAAAAGAAAAGAAAATCGAGTAGAGAAGAAGAGAGCGACGAAGAGAGAGAGAGAGAGAAAAAGAGTAGCAGCAGAGGCAGAGAGAGGCAGAGAGAGGCAGAGGGAGGGATCGAAGGGTGCAATTGAAATCAGCAAAAAGAAAAGCAGCAACCCACAACACAACACAGAGATGTTAATGTCTCCTAAATAGAAAGAAGCAGAAGAAGAAGAAGACGACGACGACGACGACGACGGAGAAGAAGAGCTTGCGCCAAATCGGAAGCACTGATTTTCCTCCGCCCAAATTCTTCAACCTCTCGCTCGTCGCTTAAGGTCAGAGCTCCAATCCATCTCTTTACCCTTTTCGCCTACTCTCGGGCGCTCTTTCTACTCTTCATTTCATTCTGCTCGCTTCTCTGCAATTCTAGCTCTCTTCTCTCAATACTCAATTCCTCCAACTCACTGATCTCTTTCTTCCCACTTCCTTTCTGAAAATTTTCAACTTTATATCTTTTTCAATTACCCTTGCCGCTGTTGCTGTAATCAATGGTTGCTTTGTAGCAAATTTTCTGACTTATACTAGGGTTTTTAATTTTATGATTTGGAATCGTTTCAGCTCGATTTGGGCAATTTGGGGCGGTATTCAGTTAGCTTTCACGTGGGCTGATCTCTAGGGTTTTGGTTTTGAGAAGATGAGATTTGGATTTGCATTGTATGGCCTGTGGGTTGGTGAATCCGGAGTTGCTTGGATGCAGGGATAGCTTGTCGTTGCTAGTTTGGAATTGGGAATTTTGTGGGTTTCTGGAATTAGGCGGCTGTCTATGAGGATGTTTGCTGAGAATTACAGTGCTTGGAAGTTGCTTTATCTTGAATGATATGTGGGTAGTTGAATTTGGGGTTTTTTGGTGGCAAGCATAGCCTTAATTGGGATTTCCAGGGATTTTGTATATTGTGTATGAATTTGTTTGTTGAGAAATGCAACCTCAGCAGTGCTCAAGAATTGATTTGGGTGACTTGAAAGCTCAGATAGTGAAGAAGATTGGGGCTGAGAGATCAAAAAGATACTTCTTTTACTTGAATAAGTATCTTAGTCAGAAGCTGAGTAAGAGTGACTTTGACAAGTTTTGTTACCGGGTACTTGGGAGGGAGAATCTTCCTCTTCACAATCAGTTTATTCGGTCGATCTTGAAAAATGCTTGTCAGGCTAAGAACCCACCAACAGTTCATGATGTGGGTCCCACAAAATCTGCAATACAAGTGGCCAAAAGTTCCGCAAGTAGAGACGGCGGGCATGAGCATAGCATGCCTGTTGCTCCAAATCAAAATCACAGTGTGCCCATCTGGTCAAATGGGGTTTTGCCGGTGTCCCCGCGGAAGGGAAGGTCTGGCATTCGTGATCGGAAGCTCAAGGATAGACCGAGTCCGCTTGGACCAAATGGGAAAGTTGAGTGTGTCTCATATCCTTCATCAGGTACTGAAGATACTGGTAGCAGGGTTATAATAGAAAATGGTGAGTTGACCCTCTGTGATTACCAGAGACCACTGCAGCATCTGCAAGCAGTTGCTGAGCAACCAGAGATTAAAAGAGACGGTTCAGTTCAGCGGCCAATGGAAAAGCCAAGGATACGTAGCAAAAATCAAAATGAAATAGCTGTTGTTGAAGATGGGGAAGACATAGAGCCGGCAAAACACTTAAATTTCTTAAAAAATCCTCTCCTTGCACCTCTTGGGATTCCATTTTGTTCTGCTAGTGCAGGTGGGGCCCGCAAAGCTTTGCCTGTAGCGAGCAGTGGTGATAATGTTAGTTTTTACGATAAAGGTGGATTATCTGACACAGAAACACTGAGGAAGCGAATGGAGCAGATTGCAGAAGCTCAGGGGCTTGGGGGGGTTTCTCTGGAAAGTGCAAATGTGATGAATAGTATGTTGGATGTGTACTTGAAGCAGTTGATCAGATCTTGTGTTGAGTTGGTGGGAGCAAGATGTACCACTGAGCCTAGAAAACATCCTGCTCAGAAGCCACAAATTCAAAGCAAGGTTATTAACGGCATGTGGCCAAGTAATCACTTCCATATGCAGAGTAGCAGTGGACTCACGGAGGTTATGCAAGACCAGAGATCACGACACTCAATATCGTTGCTCGATTTCAAAGTTGCCATGGAGCTAAACCCTCAGCAGCTTGGAGAAGATTGGCCATTGTTGCTTGAGAAAATAAGTATGCGTTCATTTGAGGAATGAAACCTTACTATGAAGTTTTGTTATTTATAATGTTCTGCCAGGGTAGACTATGCTGGTTCGAAAGGCTTGACAACTAATGATCGAAATTGTTTGATGCATTCAATTCCCTTAAGGACAAGGACGAACCGGATGGCTCCCTATGTAATGCTTTGGCTCTTGCAAGTTGCCATTGAGGCTTCAAGTATCAACATGTCTCTATTCTTCTGCTACAGGGCCTTGACAGATTAGAAATTTATTTAATAGCGACCAAGAAGGGGTTAATATCAGTTAGAATTCTCATTGTTGGTTGCTTTGTTGTACGCTTGTATTGCTGTTGGCCATCATCTGCAATCGCTACAGATATCGAGCTTTTCATGTAATTTACAGGCAATGAGGAGGTAATCTAAGTTTTGCAGAGTTGCTGTTGTGTAGCTTGATAGAAGGTAAATCACCTTATGTAAGAGCTGCAGTATTGCTCTGTATGTACTTTTAGAATCTGAGAATTGTTTTGAGTTTCAATATTAATAACACATTGACATCTATTGAGTTGTCCTTGTTGGTTTGATTTTTGTTTTAATTTAACCTGCTTACATCTATTGATCACGCAAACACTTTCAGACACAAACATATGCATGCATACTTATTAAGCTGCGTGTTCAATTATTTGTTATTTAGATGCCTTGGTTCTGCAGTATGTTTAAGATGGATTACTATTAGCAATGAAATTGTTTTTTGTCTATTAGAAACCCTAAAATTACCCTATTTCGGATAGCTAGCATGTCCAACTCTCATTTTGAGTTCCTAGGGGTGGATGGAACACAGCAGTAGTTTATTACAAGGAAAAGTTTGAAACTCATTATCAAGTAGGTATAAAATAAGGATTAGTTTGAACATCTTAGCGTAAAAGGTTTATCTGTTTATTCAACTTTAAAGGGTCAAAAAAGTTTGCCATGAACTTGGAGGAGGTATTTCCAGGAATGGTATTTCTTACCTCAAAGATGAAACTGGTAGATTTGTAAATTTGCATTTTGAGGGCAAATAAGGAAAGTGTATTTACATGTTTTTGGATTTTCAAATGATGAATTTATTGTTCTATTATGTTTCAGTCTATATTATTGATTTTCTGTATGAAAAGAAAGAAAATAATTCATCTGTTGAAAGTTGGGCAATATTCATTGAGTAGGAATTAATTTTGAGGAAAGTGGAATATTGTTTACATAACTGGGAAAAAGGTTATTATACATTTTAATGTGGCTTTAGTTACTGTCAGTTGGCAAAAATCAGTAAATGTTTTTTCAGTATTCTTCTATATGGAACTCTTTCTTGTAATTGATACTGATGACTGATCCAATTTGGTACATTTACAAGATGCCCGTCAATTTTGATAAATAAAGAATTTAACTGCATCTAAGCTTATTTTCTTAAGTCTTAACATATTCTGATGTTGATTTGTACATAGCATCAATATATGTTTGCAACTAAAACGTTTTAGTATATTTACTTTGTTCATGTCCTTTGACCAGCTAGTTATAGTCCTTGAAAACTCTCATTTCATGTTAGAAGATTGAGAACCCACTTTACTTTCCAGTCTGTTTTATTTTCTTCATTATTTTTATATTTTTGATAATAAACGAATAACTCCCATTCCTACTTTATAATCTATTGGATGTTACTGTTAAATCTTAGAGAAAATGTGCTGTACCTCTAACATTGAGCAATTGATGTAAAGGTACACTATTGTAGATGCTATAATTAATTTTGAAAATTTTGTCAAAACTACTTTTGCTTTTGTACAGCCTTTTATAGACTAGTGAAATTCTGTATCAATGTGCAGCATTTAGCAATTACACACTCTAGTTTAACTTTCTTTCCTTTATATATATATATATATATAATGTTACTGTTACCATATATTTCTACTGGAAGACATCTTCTAATCTTTATTGAAGGAAATATTCTGTTTACCAAGATCGGATGTCTTGAGAAGTTGCTTGGTGTACTTGTTGAAGCTGAAGCTGGAATACCAGATAGTTGAAAAACTCTATGGTGAGATGCTCAGTTTTCATTTCATTTACCAGCTCTGTTTGATGTTTGTATTGCACATTTGCTTTGGCATCCTAGACTAGAACACCGGACTTTATAAGCTAGTTGTGCTTGTCTCCATTTGTGCCACTTCATGCATTTTATAGAAGAAATTGATAGGTTCCAGCAATATGGTTGGGTTTCCAAATTTTCGGAATCAGTATTGGAAAATGAATAGGTATGGATATCAAACAACAAATTCTGAATGCATTTTACTTCATTAATCTGAAATTATGCACTATGTGGTGCCTGGAGCCTGGAGGACCAAATGAAATATATACACTATCTGAGAGATTCATAGGTTATACCGATGCTTAATGCAACTTTTGATGGTAGAATGCATCGTAATACATTAGTTCAGCTGGTATCCAACATTGCTATTGTGCCCTGTAATATGGAACAGGGAAAATTGTGAAAATAAAGGATGCAATACTGCTTGGTATATGAAAAAAGTGAAACTTTCCAGTGCAGTTGTGATCTCTATTTGTAAGAATGCTTCCTATCTGAAGGAAATACGTCTTTGCAATATATTTTGTTTTAGGTGAAACCAGTAACCATTACATATTAAAATCAATGTTAGCTTCTCCTTAGGAACTCTGTTACATTTCAGCTAAAATCCTTTACTTGACTCTTGTTTTATTGTGCCCTACTCTGGGGAAGGATTTTATTCTATTTGTGAGGGATCAAAATCCCAGAAAATGACTCCTGTCCAGAATTTGTTCAGTGGTTATAAGTTTAGCAGAGTCTGGGGTTAAGCAGGCTAGTGCTGTATGCTCATTTACCAGCTCCTTGAATTGCATCTTGCTATGCTGGTATGGGTGGAGTTATGCAACCTTTTTGGCCAATAGTATGCTTAGGTGGATATTCTGGCTGGATACTTTGAGTGCAAGAGAAAATGATCCTGTGTTGTATAGTTTGATGCTAGAAGAACTGATCTCTTGCTTTGTGGAAGAACCAGAAGCATTGGGAGTTTAAGGTTTCATGTTCTGTTTCACCCTTCCCTCACGGTATTACTTTGCTATCGGTCACCCAGGAGTATTTAGCCTTGCAAGGTGGTCCTTGCTGATTCACACGGGATTCCACGTGCCCCATGCCACTCGGTACAATATCATTCATGGAGCAGAACACCTCGGTCTTTGGTGCCCTTTAAAGGTTCTTCACTGTATTTTAGACTTGTTGCATTAGTAATTAAATGTGCATTTGAAGCTGTAGTAAGGTTTCTTGATGAGACAAGAAGCACCCTTAGGCAAGCATGAACATACTGGTGAATGGTGATACTGGGCAAAGTAGCAGCTTAAGTCTGAAACAGGTAGCTATCTGATCCCAATATTGTTTATTTTTTTTCATGGTAAAGCCAGAATTAAATCTGCAGAAACTAGGCATGAAATGGCATTTATTACCTTATAGAAAGTGTATGTACGCATTTTATGAACAACATATCAAAACTCTTATTTCTTAGATTTAGATGTTGTAAATTCAATGCCTACAGTTCTCTACTGGCAATTATGAACCAGTTTACTCTTATTCAGAATAATGCTTTGTCCTTTGCAATATATATTTAGTTTAGAGATGTCATCTACTCTAAAATCTTTCAAGTGTGGTATTTTCTATAAAATGCCCAAATTTTACTGCCTTGTTGTATGGTTTTGCATGTGGTTTGGTTAACTCATGCTGAATCTGCATGCTATTTCATATTCTTCCGGCGTAGATACAAGATTCGATAATGCTTTGGATGTAGCATCAAAATTCGGTGTGGTTTGTTAGCATTGAAAAAGGTTTTAGCAGAAAAGAGAGAAACAACCTCATATTCTGATCTCAGATCTCTCTGTATTTAACATTTGCAACAGAACTAATGACTTATATGGCAGTTTCATCAACCTCCACAGGTTCAAAGAACAAGAGCTTGCATTGAAACAGTTATTCCATGAAAAATTGTTCACAACTATGCAGCAAAAACCACTAATGAAAATCCATGTTTGGTTTTAGCATAAAGGGAAAAAGAATTGATGCAAAAAAACTAGCAGCAAATTTCACAACTTTCATTTCATTCACAGTTTGAGAACATGTAGTTCCTGGCATACAGCCACTATCATAGAGATTATTGATTAATGGATGGAAGGGAACTTTGATATGTACAAAAAATGAGGAACAATAAAAAGAGTGAAAGAAATGTACTTAATTTGTACAAATAACGACAGATAGAATTAAGAAGGTAAAGATGGGGATGGGGATGGGGAAGGGGAAGAAGAGGGTGACCAAGATGACGAAGAAGAAGAAGAGGCTGACGAGGAAGGTCCAGCTGCAGCCTTGCAAATAGGGCACCAATTCTTCAGCCGCAGCCACTGATGTATGCAACCCAAATGATACCTATGCTCACATTGTAATTTACCCAATTCATCTCCAATTGCGTACTCTTCCTGTAAAGGTACAAACCAAAATTAGAGAAACCATAGACCACTGGAAGGAGAAAGCAAATAAAATTGGAAACAGAAAGAGAAAAGGAGTTAAACTGTTAAAGTGGGATGGTTATAAAACTACAGTCCTGATAACCCACACCAAAACATGCAAACTATTGAGTTCCAAACTTCCAACCAGTCCAAAATGGTGCATCTAAAGGAATTTGACTCAAGTTGGTTGACAATCCATCGCTCAGATACAGTTAATTCAAACAGACCAACCCAAAATGGCTCAACCTTACAGAGTCTCTATTCTAAATTGACCAGGAAACTAATTTGGGTTGAGCTGGTAAAGGAAGGGGCTTCTAGAAAATAAAAGGAACAAATACAATTGGCATAAAAATCCACAATATTGATGTGAAACCTTCTGGAGCAGAAACAATTTAAAACATTAACATGTTTGATTTGGCTGTGCAAATTCTCTATTCAACCTTTCAGGTAGAGTCGATTCACATGATGATGATGATGATGATGCGAATTTCTCGGATTTATAATCCATGTATACTATGATTTATTCCCTCTATATATCTGCTTAATCACCTGCTTGCTTAGAGTCTTTATTTATATGCAATAAAATAAGAAAACGGTGATGATGATGTCAAATGACTACAAGGACATAAAAAATAAACTGCAACACTAAGAGGCGAAATCTGAGATAGCATAAGAGTAAAACCTGGCAGATACTGCATTTGATATCATCCGTATCCCCAGCACATCTCATAATTTCATCATCGGGTATAAACTGATAGATGCTTGTCTTAAGGCATTTTGACAGTGCCTCTTCAGTTAGTGCAGTACTCACCGAACCCATCCTCTCTTCTAGAGCTAATAATTCCTGTCATTGTTACAGTAACAAGCAGTACGTTAGGACTACCAGAAGATACAGATGTTCTGCAAATATTTGTTCCACAAATCAAAAAAGGGGGAAGATGCGTGTCATTTACAACCAATCAAACAATGATTTAAACCATCAAAATACTGATAATGTGAAAGTGAAACGACAGGTATGAAAGGAGTAACCCCCCACACAAAAAATGTAAAGCTACAGTGAAAGAATAAGAAACCTCATATGACATGTTGTCAATATCCAGTCTCATCTCTCTATGCTGATCGTAGAAATTCAGACCACTGATGAACAAATTAGTCTCCAAAACAAGCAGTTGCTGCATCAAAGAGAGGGAAAAAAGAGTCAACAGATAAATAGAAAATAAAGCAAATTTGAACCAAAAATTAACTACCTCATATGTCAGCTCTTCATCTTGTTCGATCCGCTCAAGTGCCAGTAACACCTGCATATTATAAAGCAATAATATAATAAATCCAAATCAGTCGAATGGCAATCTTCTTGGCCCCAAAATATTGTTAACCCAAACCAATCTAATATAGACAAAATACCTCAGCAATCCCATCCATGTTGCAATGGCGGAAGCCATCCCGATTCATTAAAGAGCGAGTTATACCAACTCCCGTCGGACTGGTTGGCACAATACTGCGCAAGCTTCCACTGCTACTACCTGGTCGACTGTAGGAACTTTGGCGATTGAAGGGCGCTTCTCCAGAGAAGTGATGTGATGGACTAGGAGCATTCAAGTCAATTGACAATTCTGGTTGAGTAATATGCGGTGAAACAACAGTGGATTCGTTTGGCGATGAACTGTTTTCAGTTTCTTGATTAGAGAGCCTTGCCCTTGTGTAACCAGTAACTGATCTCCGGGTCCTAACTGACCCAACAATATTATCCCTAGCAGGTGGGCAATTTCTAGCCCGTCTTGAATCAGAAATGGAGATGCCAAGAGTCGAATTAGAATTCCGTCCCTCCACTGTTGGCCCACTCAGCTTCTTCCCCCTAGCTGAGGAACTACTTTCTCCTTCACAATTTCTCTTTTTTGGAACATCCTTCTTTCTGCTCGGGTTTGAATCTGGTGTAGAATAACTAGAAGGGATGACATCAGAAATTGAGTTGCATCTTAGATTTTTGAGACCATACCTGCTTGCATTAGCTCGGGTTGCCTGGCCAGTGCTTTTATTAGATGTCGAAGACGCAGAACTAGTTAAAGTATCTCGGGCACCAAGTCCAGGTTTTTGATTCATAGTCCTCCTAGATTTTGCATTTGATACTACACTAGAGCTACCCACTTCCAGAATCATATCTTTACTAGATTCTGGAAAAGGCCCCCCTTCTTGAACTGTTCTCACTGCGGGAATGAGCTCTGAAAGTTCTGGCTCATCCTGAACACTACTACTTTCAGATGAATCTATTTCTAGCTGAGAAGAGACCTTTCTCCGAGATTCCGGGAAGGATTTTCTTGGGTTGTTGACTGATGAAAAACTTCTTGAAGAACTACCAACTATTTCCTTGCCATTTGTTGCAGAACGGAATGAAGACCTCAAAGTTTTGGATTTTTCTGAACAGCCCATTTGAGTGTTTTTCATGGAATTCAGCCTACCACTGCATCCAACTCGATTGCAAAACTGAGCATTTCGATCCTTATTGTTAGCAGTATCTCTCAAAACAAGACCGGATCCCTTTCTAGAAACTACACACCCATCAATGGCTCTTTTACCTGAATACTCATCCATGTGTAGTGGTTTGTATCCTTAGATCTGCAAACAAATATCAAAGTGAAATTTAAGTCCGGATGTATCGACTCATCGAAACAAAACCCTTCTGCCACAGCTGATAGTATAAGGAAAAAGAAAAGGAAAAAAAGAAAAGAGAGTTCCTATGTTTGCCAAATGGGCATGCTAGGCATGAATATTGTACCAACTCATATACTTCATCTGGATTCAGGTGATACAAAGGTGAGTTATCTACAGGAAACAACACTGGACTCAATTGAAAGTAGGCACAAAAACTTAGAACAACACAATTGGTACAAAAAATGATCATGCAACTAACAGATACCTTCAGTTCACCAGTGAATGCTTTACTAATTAACTTTTTGACAACAGAAAAGCATCAATTTCTATAGAACATTTCAAGCTACCTAATAGTAGATAAAGTTTATTTCAAAGAACAAATGGCAAGTTTTGGCCTACAAGAAATTATTCTTTTAATATTATTGTAATATCAGATGAACTAGTTAGTTCAAACTTTCCCTTGCCCCCTTAAAAAACAAGTGCAAGGAAGACATACCCCAGGCCCAGGCTATATCTCAGAAACGATGACCTCAAAATACCAGCCTGTATCTAAATTTTATTAATTCATACCCAATTAGTAAACCCAAAAGTTGAGGGCGTAGATTAGTTGAAAGGTAAGTCTTCGTGATAAATCAATTCCAAAGATCACTATCAACACAGAGATATCCTAAAAAAAAAAGTGCATACATATGATATGATTTCTACAATTCACAAGTTTAGCTAAAGAGGACAATTTTCAACGTAACAAACCAACAAACCGAGGACCACAAATAGTTCATCAAGTGATAAAATCGTTATCCATATGGGGAAAAATATATTTATCTTCCCTTGTATCAAAGTAGGAAGGAAAAAAAAAATCATATACATGGGATTAGATTAAAAAAGGAAGAACTATAATAAAAATTCAAATTTACACAACCTTCAATGCTCTTATTCCCAATAAAAAAACTGAAATTTCAAAGAAACATCTCTTCAACTATGGATGAACCCAATTCACAGCTAAGGAAAAAGAAGATTCCTTCTTCTTTCTCCTCCTGAAGAGAAAAACCTTATCCAAAGTAATCAAGCAAAGGAACGCAACACAGACTCAGACATGACATGACAGGCATAGACAACAAAGAAAGCTGAAGAAGCTCAGAGACACAAAGAGAAAACATGAGAACAATCAAGGTCAAACAAATGTTTCATCAGAAGAAGAAAAACGAAGAAACAAAGGGGACGAGCATAAACACCTTCATCAATCATACAAGGGATGACCAAACAAACCCACAAAAGGAAAGCCGAAATTGTGATCAATCCAAAACATTATAAGCAAGAAAGAAAATAGGAAACGGAGGACCCAGAAGATGGCCACATGCTCCTCCTATCAAAAGTGGGTGTCTTCGTTTTTTAAGGACAAAGCTATATTGAATCATTCTCCACAGTTTTTCCAAACTTTTTCTATTCTTGAAAGCCCCTTTCGCCGTGATTTAAGGACTCGCTAAAGCTGAACTCAACTCAATCCCGGGAACACCAAAATTCTTCCAATTTTAATAAATAAAAACAAAAACCCACCAACCAAAAAACAGAAAATTATCAATCTAAATTGAAACATAAATAAGAAAAACCCATCTTGAATTCGATTGAAAAAGTAACAATCAGTGACTGAATTCTTATTCTACCTTTTAAATTTTCTTCCTTTCTTCTTCTCAAGGTTTGGACTTTGGGTAGATAAAATTTAGACTTTAGAGAGAGATTAGGGGGGGAGAGAGAGTATGAAATGAAAGATACGAAGAAGAAGCAAAGTGAAAGAGAATATGAATATGATGGAAGCAGAGAAGAGAAGCCCACCACGCCCAACAGAAACACCACCCATTGTTGTGCCGTCCTAGCAGGAATGTATGTGGGTTTGGTGACACCTCAGCCGTCCGATGTGAAAGTCAAAAGTCAACGGCCGCTCTTAGATTAATGACGTCATTTTTCTTCACTCTTTTTTTAATATATTTTATTATATGTATTTTTTATTTCTGTGGACCAAACAAAATGCGACTATTGGCAAAATAACTGGCTGGCCTGGGCCGCCTAACCTTTTTATTAACGGAGTATTTTATATTTTTATTTTTCTGATTTATTTACATTTTTATAATATTTTTTATTTATCCTAACCAGATAAAGCATCGAGTTCATGCTAAGTGGATGAGGTTTGAGTGGATTCTTTCACCTCTGCTGTGAGATTATCATTTGATTTGATTTGATTACATTAGTTTTTGAGAAATGCTATTTCCACAATGAAATTAGCTTCTTCCACAATGAAACCTTAGCTTCTTACAGAAGAATGAGTCAAGTTAACTCCACACATTAAGTTTTATATAATTTTATGTGAAGTTCAATTAAGTTTTATTCGCTTATTTTAACATAAGTGTCTTTGTTTTTTTTTTTCAGTTTTTTAAAAATTAAGAAAATAGTACTTAATGTTTCATATATTTTTCTATCTAAACAAGAGATAAAAGCGAACTCACTAATTAAGATGTGAATTTTTCTCATTAAGATGTACTGTTAGAGGAGTGAAAGGGGTAAGAGGCATTTCGGTTTCTAGGGTTTAGTATTTGGCGTGGTGGCGTGGTCTCTACTGGTGCGAAAAAGAAGCGTGAGAAGCAAAGGGATGAGGGTGCGACAGCGGGAACCAGAGGGAAAAGGAAATAGGCGCGGTGAGCAAAGTTGGAGTAGTCAGAGCAGGGGCGTCGGCGTGGTTGCAACAACGTTATCATAGTAGTGGCAACAACAAAACCGGCGGAGTTGCACTCAACTTGAGTCCAGGAGTCTGGAGGTTAGAGTGAGAAAAAGCTACGCTGGTGTCTGAGTCCTGGCGAGAAGGAAGGACGGTGAACAGTGAGAGTGGAGGCTAAGAGCAGGACGATGATGGTAGGGTGTTGGTCGGGAGTGGGGTTTCAGCTGATGAACATTGACAAGGGTGGGGGCGTATATCGGGCGATGAGGCCTGGAATATGGAGTGATTGGTGCAGGAGGTCGCTAGGGTCTGGGGCTTAGTTGCTGGATGAAATTCCCAGATATGGGACTGTAAGAGGCGTTCACCCAAAGAGGGGTGTGTGTCGTGTTGTGGGCATGGGGCTGGTTCCCCTCCTTAAACGTCTGTGTTGACAATATACCAAGTCGGCCTTAAGCAGATATGTGCTATTTAGATAGGTCTTTTTCTCATGTCTACGTTTGTATTTGCTGGAAGGGATGTATCTTTATATCAATTAAATTAAATGAATGTGGTGCTCTTTTGCACATTTGTTTCAAAAAAAAAAAAAAAAGATGGGAATTTTTCTCTATTTCAAAGAGCTCTTACCTTTGTGGTAAGTTGTTTGTGATATTTTTTCAAGGGTTAGGATTTTATTTGAGTGGCAACGTATATAGGGAGGTGCCTCCCATCATACACGTTGGTTCTCCTTCTTCAACCGGCATGGTCACGTCATTGGGTTTGTCTTTGTTGTGAGTGGTGGTTCGGTGTTGATCCAACATGGTGTAAAACATGCACTGGGAAGAGGTGTGTTATTTTCTAGTCACGAGGTGGCGAAACAATTGTCGTGCGCAGCAGGGAGTTCTGGTAGATGGTGGACTGGTTGCTATGGACATCCGGCTTGAGAGGCGTATACGTGATATGTTGGTTAGTGATGAGGAGGATGTGAGTGTAGAAGTGAGCATGCTCATGGGCGGTGGCGTAGATACGGGGCGAAATGAGAGTTCTCTTCCAAATTCGGTGTTCAATGCGGACCTGGCCGACAATGCCTGCAAGGAGTAGTGGGCGGTCGGGTTCTCGACTACGGTGGCGTAGTCCAATCACAAGTAGCCCGATTGGGTGGGTTGTCGATTTTTCTCATGGTTTTATTTTTAGGATCCTACATATCGAAGGGGAGGCCTTGACTAGTGCCTTTGATTTGTTCTTGGTTCCTATCACTATATATTCAACTATCATTCTCTATGAAGTCATTGGTTTTAGTCCGAGTTAAATTCAGGTTTATGGTGGAGTATGTCTCACCTTTTCTGTTTTGCGTAGGTTATTGTTGGTCTCTTTTTTCTTCCAGTTCTTAATAATATTACTTCAATTTATTTATAAAAGAAAAAAGCGAACAAAGTTAAGAGATTGTTACTACATTATTATACATACGTTTTTTTTTTTGAAAGTGGAACAAAATCTTTATTAACTAATCATTAGTTTACAGATTGCAATCAAATACTAATCTAACAAACCCCATAACCCAAGTTTGCTTAAACGGTTAGCACCTCAGAAACCCGAGACTGAAACCACAAACTTTCTCTTGGACAGTAAAGGCCCCAAACTATAGCAACTTCCATATTTTCCCAACAAAAACATGATGGCTAACTATAGCACACCACAACTACCAGTGCTTTATGACTCACGTCACCTCTAGATGTAAACCATGACAAACTCCTTTCTATTATGGCATAACGGGTGGAACAGGTAACATGCGCCATAACCCAAACCCCCTTTGAGACTCACGGTCGGTCGAGATTCCCCTCGTCCTAGACCAACACCGGAATTGGTTCCAAATCGAGGTCATTCTCCTCCTCCTCAACGAGCCTCATGAGACCAAACTCTGCTACAATTTGATCGGCCATATCCGCAACACCAACAACTCCACCAACACTCACTGATTGAGCAGACTTTCTCACCGGACACCCTTGTTACTACATGCTTTCACCCTATTTCGCTAGTCAGAGTGCGTTCTCGCACCCCCACTCACCATCTGTTCTTGCCCACACCCGCCTCCGCCTCAAACTCCCTCCTATTACTCCCACTGCAGCGAAACCAGTCCTACCTCTCTCCTCTCATTTGTCCGTCAACCCTAGAAATAGCAACATACACTCTCAACCCTCTCAAACCCCTCACCGCGCGTTATCAATTGTTCTTATTATCATACATACGTTGCTTGTAATTCATGAACTAATGTCTAAAAGAAAAACAAGACAATTAATTACTTTAAGACAAGAGTGTAAATGAAATTAGTCATTAACCTTTCATATTGATCCATATTCGTTTCATGTTTAGTAACTTATTCAAGAGCTCTACCACAACCGAAAGGTAAACCAATACCCGTTAATCAGTCTTAATTATGTAGATTTTGTTGTATGATGACTCTATTTCCAATCCTGCGTATAACTAATCGACATGACTATCAATTATAGTATATGGTTAGGACATCATATGGTTTGTTCATGGCCTATTTAAATAATTGTGTTTTTTGAAAACGTAAGGAAGAAAATAAAAGATTTGGAATAAAATTAACAATTGAAATTTACGAATAAATATTAGTATTACTATAATTGTCTTTTAAAGTTCTAAGCCATAAGTTGCCAATGGGAACGTCCAAATGATTAGGTGAAGAAACTTAAATTAATATATCAAAACGTTGAATTTTAAGGGTACATTGACCCACATTTTATGTTTAGAGGTCTAATTTATTATGAGAGCCGGTTTGTTTTATATGTACTTCCCATCCAAATACGAATTTGTGATTATATTAAGTTTGGATTTTGGTTCAATTATTATTTCAGTCATTCTTGTGGGTAATTTTATTGAGGAATGCTATATGTCTCATAAATTGTATATCCGGCGGGTCGCTCCGTTCCTCTAAATTCACTTGGGTGGGTATAAGTGAAAGTTAATGAGGTGTCATCACTTCATTGGTTTGGCTTAGCCTAAGCTAAAAATCAATTGACTTAGATTCCTTTTTCTCTATTTAATAAATGGCGTAGTCAAATCACAATATGCCACGTGTACAACACGTCGTATAAACCGGGTGTTCTGCGCCAAAAATTTATAGAAGGGTGGGAACATCATATATGTCGGATTGTAATTCGTTAAATTTTGTTTTAATGTACAAAAATATGAAATACTTGTTTGTCATGTAAACTATATATCACTATGTACATAATTTTTGGTACAAAACTTGAGATATTTACCATTTTCCAATTTTATTCCCCACTCCTTTACTTCCAATGCAATCTTATATATTCAATGAATTAACACCTCTTTTAGCGTAAACAAATAATATTGAAAAGGTGTTTTTAGGTTTGCTCTACATACGTGGAGAGTATTCGTAATATTTTACCAAGTTAAAAGAGCTTGACAACCAAATTCGTTTTTTTTTTTTTTTTTTTTTTTTTTTTTTTTTTGCCAAAAACTTTAATATAAAAAGGAGTTTTGTAGAGTTGAGAGTTGAGTTTGTACAATAATAAGAGAGCGCCATTATATTAAGCTTAGTGCGTGAATATTTCACATTCGGCTTGAGAATAATCATATCTACCATAGAAATAATAACACTTGTTCAGATGCAAGATTTCTTATTTCATTAAGGGTTAAAGGGAAATTTGGTGTCCAAATTTTAGGCTCGGACCAAATCTAGTGTCTAATTTTTTATTTCACCAGAATTGGTGCCTAAAGTTTTATTTTGAACCAAATCTAGTGTCTACCGTCGGTCTTGCTA
>JAYMTK010001492.1:0-16219 GCA_036897405.1 Pelargonium myrrhifolium | reverse complement strand
TTCCACAAATTCACTTGAGTGGGTGTAAGTGAAATTTCATGAGGTGTCATCACCTTAATTATTGGCTCGGTTAAGTTGCAAATGATATAAATTTATATCAGTCAATTAACACAAAATTTACTCTAGTTATATATATTATACCAAAATAATATGTATAAAAATTCTAAGAGTGTAAATAATTCCTTTGGACCGTTACAAAGAACCGGAACGTAATGAAAGCTGGACCAATTCGGTTCAGTTTAATTTTTTCAGTTTGGATCCAACCGTTTACTATTCTTATATATTATTTAAGAACCAAACCGGCTCACCAATCAAATCCCGATCAAATCGGCTGGACCGTACAATCATTGAATAATTTCTGTACTATTTTAATATGTAGCTGCAAAATACCGTCTCCTCGACTCGGACAACGAATCGAGCAACTCAAATCTAGCGATCGAGTTTGTCATGTGGATCTTCAACGGTACCAAGGCGAGGGTTTGCAATGTGATGGAGAAGATCACGAATCTCATGAACCAGCTATTTCCTCCTCGGGACAACGATATGGGAGGCGAAACAATGACCGCGTTTGATAGCTTGTTGAGTCAATCGTACATGCTTTGCGTCGTGGTCTTCTTAATCGTGGTTGTGACTCGAAAGCAACAATCTTAATTCGACGACATGAAAATTGGTAATGGAACTTGTAAATAGGGTTTGGATGTTTTCTTTAGTTGTGGATATTTTGGTGGTTTGTACATTATGGGATTTAAGTTGTGTTTGTTTCTTAAGAAAGTCACCTTGGGATTATGCCATGAAAAATTGGTATTGCATCTTTTACTTGTAATTAATAGTTTATAGGTTTCAATGGTTTATAGACTATGTGGCTTTTAAATTGTGTTTGTTTCCTAAGAAAGTGACTTGTGACATGACAATTAAGGTATAGAGTTGAAAAGAAAATTGGCCAACCTTTTTTTTTTTTTTTTGCCCAAACTCACAAACTTTTGAGCCGAGTTTCAAGTGCACGCAAGCTCGAAGTAACAGTTCAGTTGTATTAAAAACTATGGTCACATGACCAGCCACACCATTAAAATAATTGAAAATTAATAATCATTTAATATGTTTCAAATTCTAAGTCAGACCACTGAAAACTGTTGTGTATGCCATTTTGGATCTATATTTAAAAATTCAAGACTATTATAAGTTGAAAAAAATTCAGAAAACAAATTGAGTCTTGACTCTTGAGCAAGTATTTAGATGTGGCAAAAAGTAGGGTCGGGTCGGGTTAGGGTCAAAAATCGGGTTTTATGCATAAAATAGCGGGTATACCCGACCCGATTTTTTTTAGGGGTGAAAAAATCAAACCCGAACCTGACATTTTTGGGGTCGGGTGGCGGGTACCCGCGGGTACGGATCCATTTTGCCGGCTCTACATGTATTTGACGCACTGTTGGTGTAAATTATGTACACCATTAATGCATTTTTTGCGAATAATTTTAGTTATAACTATTAATTAACATATCATAAATCCTAAACAATACACAACAAATTTGTATCCGGGCGGGCGCTCCGGCCTCCACGCCCACAAATTCACTAGGACGGGTATGAGTGTTGGTTCATGACGTGTCACGCTCTAATAGACTCATTATTATAATTATTAAGATAAATATGAAAATAAATAGTATTACTTATTATTATTATTTTAATTTGATAATCATTAGTTTAAAAATAATTATATTTTAATAAATCCTTCCTATAGGTTAAAATTATTATCTGCGATGCACTGATGTAAAACTCTTGTACACCGATAGTGCGTCAAATATAAATTCTCGAATCTTTACCTTTTAAACTCTATGCAACTATTCAAATAACTAGCTTATGTTTTGCTACAAAAATGATCCCAATTATGGAAAATATGACCAAAAATATATCCAAGCAGAGATTCAAGCAAAACTAAATGGTCTGCAAACTGGGTAGCTCACGAAATGTCTAAGTTACCGAGTTATATGTCTTAGGGTAGAGTTGGCAAAATAGACTCATACCCGCATGTACCCGTAACCCAACCCTAAAATAATCGGGTCGGGCAGTGGTGTGAAATTTTTGGGTCGGGTACACCCGCTATTTGACCCTACCCCAATCGACCCGGCCCTACTTTTTGCCAGCTCTATCTGAGGGTATCTTATTCAATGAAGGGCATGTTCCGCAATCGATTATCTCTTATGTTCAGCTTGATTTAATAGAAGAATAAAACCGTAAAACTAACTTTCAACAGTTTCAAACAATTCTCACGGATTTCTTCATAATCGACCGAGTTTCAGCACATAATGGACCGAACCAAGGATCGATTTTTGAATATGCACAACAAATAAAGCAACTATTCAAAGAATCATCTTATATTTTTCAACAAAATATCTGTATATGAAGTTCTTTTGCAATATAAAGCATTTCAAGTACTGACCTGTTTACCGAACCATCAACATTCTGCAAAACCAATTTTCCCGAACCAAACATACTCTTCATGTCTTCAGAAGACGCCTAGAAAGTCCTCGAGTACTTCCTGATTTCATACATGATCGAAGATATTGAAACGAGATCCTTGTTCAGTGCAGACCCGCCAATGACCTTCTTTATGCAATCCGAAAGCCGGGTATAGTAAAGCAGAAGTTGAGTCAGTGCAGCTCTCAAGATCTCCATACCGCACAAGAAGTTGCTGAATGACGTAATGACGTCTTTGTGCATTAGTTCGATCGCAGCTTTCCATCTGTTGGCGAAGTCTTTCACGAGCGGCTCAACTTCTGCAACTGTGATGGGCCTCTCGGAAATAGAGATTTGGTCCTCCGCTGATAAAGAAATTACTGATTAGCTACTGTTCTAAAACAACCGAAATGATCCCCGAACTATCAGGATCCGACCATTTTGATCTCAACTATTAAAAAAATGACCCAAATGGTCTCCGGCGTTAAATCCGATAACTTTTTTGTCAAAATAATTGTCCAACAAAATGGTCATTAATTTTGACCAAAAAGTTACAGATTTAACGTCGGGAACATTTGAGTCCTCGGGTTCTAATAGTTGGGAGACCATATTTGTAGTTTTTCCTGATAATAATTACAATAATATAACACAATGTTTGAGCGCTGAGAGAGGGGCTTTTTAACTACTTACAGGCTCGGGTTTTCACGAATCTGATTAGATTGCCGAAATGCTCGAGAAGCATTTCCTCCTGCAAAAAAAAAAAAGGTGGACAAATTGGAAACATTAATTGCAAGAAATCCAGAAGAGAGAGATGTGACCAAATTAAGCTTCATGCCAAGGAGTTGATAATTCCTAGAGCCGTCATTTTAAATCTCACATATATAGAAAACATTTATATGTTAAAAATTAGTGCAAGATTTTCCCACCTTGAAGAACAAAATTTGTTTTTAGCATTTCAAGTGACACAATAGCCTCAAATAAGGGACAACATATAACGCATCTATGTTTTCCGAGAACATGGACGGCACCCGAGGTTGGAGAAAATGGCTCAGTACCCATCAGTCTCGCACAAAAAAGACAAACGACCATTATCTTAAAAAGGGTGACCCAATTCACGAGAGGGTCATTTATGTTCACAGCATGCCACTACTTTTGTAGAGAGATTGTTTCCGACTCAAAACCGTGACCTTAAAATATGTGAAATTTGATTATTATATCTAGTAGGGTCAGACTTCCATCATTATATCTAGGTCATTCACTTTATATTTATCTGAAGTGGGACACTTTATTACCCACTTCAACAGAATGACACTCTCGCTCTCTCTCTCACACACGATCTAGCAATTTGGACCCAAAATCTGACACATTTTTTCGCAGATTCAATTGGTTTCAAGGTCAGGATGGGTTTGTCATTGAGAAATTGCGGATTCGGCCGAGTTCAAAAACCCAACCAAAACCCGAATTGCAGCTCTAACACACACAAACTGAAAATTTTAGCTGCTATCATTATACTTCAAAAAATGTACGAGGTCACTTACGACAAATAGGGCCGTGTTGCTCTTCAGCAAATCCTCAAAATGTAATTGAATTTTTCCACCTTCTGGACCAGCTTCCTGAGATCGAAATGATCATAAAAATCACTTCCCAAACCCTAGAATATTGTGATGTTTTTGAACTTGCATGTGACAAGATATGCATTATTGCTCATTATTTAACGATAATATAGAAGTGCTACTTACCTTGAGTACAGCAATTGTCATGTCGTAGTTGTTTATCAGAAAAATGGTTTGTAGCTTCGGTTTTGGAAATACTCTTGCGAGTTTGATAAGCAAGTCATCGATGGCCATTCTCAGCCGCTCCAAGTTCCATTCAAGCTGTGGAAATAGTAAGGGCTACACATTTTAAGTAATAAACCATATTCAAAAACGTAAGAGAGAAAAACAGTCACAAACTACACAGCCAAGATTCTAACCTGCCCGTCTCCATATTCGACATTGAGGTGAATAAGTGACGCTGTAAACTCAGCATAACGCCTCATCACGTAATGAGGATGAACATCATCTTCCCACAATGTTCTCACGTTTGCAGTGCGCATGCTATTTAGGTGCGAGTCAAATACCATCTTGAAACGAGGCCATAGAGAAATATTAACCTGTCGGGTACCAACTAAAAATTAGTATGCATTATGATTGTATTTGTCGGAAGAATAAAATGTCCAAGAAATGGCTGAAGAATGATTAGAGTTATTATCTATTTAACAATGATATAGTTTATCCGATTCGTTTTGTAGTGATAAGTTCATTCGCAATCCAACTAAAAGTTCTCCCCAAAAATCATAGTCTGAAATATGATTGTATTCAGGATTATGTGACCAAACTGGGCACAACTTTTAATTTGCATCCAATTTGGTACACGCCGTCAAATGGAAATAACGATTCATACCAAAGTCCGTGTAACAAAATAAAGTTACGGCAAATGATGTATGGTAACAAAATAAATAAATAAAAACTATCTGCGAGTTTTAGACTATCATTGCTGATGAAAAAAGAGTTAACTATCATGCACCTTATATTACAAATGGAAGTAAAGCAATGCCCAAACATACATCTTTCCTTTTTATTTGTTTCTTGAGAGAGAGAGAGAGAGAGAGAGTACATACCTTATCTAAATACGAATCCAAGCAAGGAATCCTCCGACGGGACATAACCAGCTGAAAGAAAGAGAGGATCAGCAACAAAAACTGTTTAACTCCTGCTAGCGGAGTGACCATATAACAAAAAAGTTACAAGTTTAAGCTCCAAAAAATGCTGACTAGCTAGAAGCTATAACTAAAAGAACATTCAGTGTATCTCAAAGATTAGAGCAAAACTATGACGAATATATGATACCCTAAGTTTAGAGGTAACAATTTATAAAAGAATTGCACCTCATTATTGTAACATAATGCAGAGATAGGTCATGTGAGTGTTATATTATAATATCGAGCACCGGAGCAAAAGCACGCATTTTCACAAATGGACAATGATATCCTGCATCAGAAGGCAACTTGTATTCTATACATTTTCCTCTCTTTAATATGTTCAAAGGACCCAATATTTACATATTCAACTCAACTACTTTGGGCGTACCAGGTATAGCATTTGAGGCAGGCAATAATAACTGTCAGAGTTGAGAGAATTTGTATTATGTTTATTTACAAAGAGCAAGACCCAATTAATAATACAAAGAGATCATCATGAAGGATCAACCAAGATCCGTTAAAAACAGCAAATCAAATAAATTTAATTCCTAATTTGTAGTGATTCTAACACTCTCCCTCGAGCTGAACCATAAGTAATACTAGGAATTGACAGTTGCGAAAAGATAAAAAACAATAATGAATAATCATATAGGAACTCAAACACATTAATATCAGAACGTTAAGAAAATCTGCAATCACCTGGTGCTGGTGAACTATGCGAATCATAAGCATTAAACCAATAGCATCGTAACAATTTGGAAGAACAGAATTGAAGTGCTCATCAATGACTGCAAATGGACCTGACCATATGAAGCACATGAGCCATCATTAAATGTATTTGAATACTTGCACGTCAAAACAAGATAAAAGATAGTGAAATCCTTGTTCCGTTTCATGCACACAAATGTACTTTCTAAACATCCCAGCAGTATGAAATGCTAAAAGGCCTGAAGAGACCTGAAGTTGTGACACGTGATTACATATGGCTAGCATAATGACAATGTCAACAAGTGCCTATCATTACCAATTCTAAGTGTCCAAATTCAACTAAGTCATTTCTAGAAATGATATATAAATGACGGGAACTACATGTTTTGGTAGTGAATCAGGAATATACATTTCAGTTACCTGCAAAAATGTCGTAAAATATGGATTCTTCCCCAAAGAAATCATCACAGAAAAGATACCTGCAGTATAGCGAATACTGTCAGCTTGCAATATCACTAGCATTGAGAAAACAATAACAAAGGATATAGCAACAATAGGTACTCAGAGGTAGCAGTGTCCATAAGCAGTTTGTGCAAGCTCCTAAAGAGGACTTCATAAGGGTACTTGATGGCGTTAGCTTCAGCTATGTGTGGAATTAATGCAGGCTGCTCAATATCCTGAAACCAGAAGATATAAAATAAAAAACAGTTAGCCTACGAAGATTACAATTCCTTCTATGTTTTAGGTACATTTTCAGTCAAAGAATGTGTGCCCCATTAAGCATGGGATAAAGCAAGCTGAAACACGCCGAAGGGAATAATTAGAACCTATGTAAATGCTAGAGATTTGGTGGCAGTCTTGGGTGTTTACATGACTAAACTACACCCAACAACAACAAAATTGTGGATTCCATATTTCTACTTTCTGCATTGGCAAAATTGGGAATTCATTATATTGTGACATAAAAGCCTGATAAAGATGGGAACATAATGAACTTAGAAGGTGCACACTGCTAAATCAATGTAGAAATTAGAATTGTACAAAATTTGTAATAGCTGGAGTGAAATTTAAATGCCAAATTCATGAACTCGAAAGAAAATATGAATGGAAAATATTCTGCACTCAAAAGAAGCCTCACTTGACTGTATCTGTATCTGTAGCTTGCATGTTGATTTCAATTGATGGATATGCAATTATGTATCGAACTAACTCACTCTATATTGCTGCTAAACCCAATTCTCAACTAACCTATCCTATGAATATAATGTGTCTCTGTGTCAGTGTCTCACTAACAATATCACTTAAAGGGTCAAATTAACTTTATGCAACCTCGAGGAGAAACCTTCTGAGATGTGAAAAACTTAGGCACCACAGAATGTTGCTATTTAGGTACCAAGTTATTTCAATGAAAAACTGTAAATAATTTTGGCATGAGTTAAGACAGTAAGCTACATGTGATAAGTCCATAGCTAAAAACCTTCAGAATGTTTATCCTCTCTCCCAGAGCAAAAACGGCAGAGCGATTCTTGAGTGGTTCTCTTCCTCGTGAAAAAATACTAGTGCTCGTATCCACACCAATCAAATCATTTGCTGTTGCTATATCTAGCTGTAATTTTTCCAGTGCTTGAATATAAGCACGAAAATGTGCACTAAGAACCTGCAAAATAAACAACATTGTTCCAACAACAATAGAAGTATCAATACATTGATATCTCTAGCTATAATTAAATTGCTACTTTAAAGGCGTATACAGCTTTGCAGTTAATCTGATACAAAAGCACACAGCAGTTAAAACAATATAACCACTTCGCATTTCTCCAATCAGTAATAAAGTACGCGGGTGTAGCTTTACTGGCATGTAAAGTTTTGCAGTGGATTAAAACAATACTCACAGGATCACTGAATTTGCATAGAAATAATCATATCCATATTGTTAAAATTCTATATTGGGCTATACACGTAATGGTTTGGGATTCCACTACTAGAAAATCAACCTTATTAGTAGAGGGTTGTGTGACTTATTTCATCCACTTCAACACTCCCCTCATGTGTGAGGATCACTTTTTTCTTTTGTCTGTAGACTTGAAGAGTGCACAATCGAGGCCTTTTAAATCCACACCCCCTCACATAGGCATGTTCATGTGTAAGAGAGCTGAAGACTACAAGGGGAGGCAACGTACACAAGCCCATGCCTAGATCAAAACCAGCTTTGTTACCGTGTTAAATTTAACATTGGGCAACATAATGACTTGGACTTCTACTACTAAAAGGTCAACCTCATTAGTAGGATTTTACTTGCACCATTATATGTAGCCCATTTCTTTCATATTTATACAATGTGGGACTCATTTCTACCTAAGGTATCATCTCAGCTTTCAAACAATTCCCAGTAAAAGGATTTAAATACTGTAATGCATTGCGGTGGATGGTAATGCATATCTTAATTCACATATAAATAATTGACACCGTAGCATTCACCTTGTTCATTGTGTCAATGTATGCTGCACGGACCTCATTATATACGTCCTTGCCGTGCTCCTTCAGAAAAGAAACAACATACCTACGCGAAATCTGATAATTATTAAATCCTTGATCTTGCAATTGACCTTAAAGTAAAAGAAGTTGCATACAAATTGACAGATGAGCATTAAACATGAATGATCTGGAAAAGCATACAGCTCCTAAAGAAATGAATACTTCAACAAGCATCGGTCAACAGAATTGAATACAAATAGAACTCACTTGTACTTTAGAAGCACATTCTGTTGAAGGATTTGGATGTTTGTTTTGGGTTTCCTCAATGCTTGGAGCTTCTGAACAATGAACTCAAACACCTATGAAGAGATTGATATAGTTAATACAGGATAATTTAAGAAAATAATTACAGTAAACAAAAGATTGAGAACTCACGAGCCTTCAAATATTATAAAGTTTTTTTCTTAAATTTATTATATGATATATATGGTACGATGGTACTGGAACCAAAGATAGCAAACAATTTTCACCACTTCTATTATATTATGACCCAGAAAGATGTAATAACAGAAAGAAATACAAAATTAACATCGGAAAAGGCATCTGCTAACACTATTATTACCTTGGAAACTGCCTTCTGACGAAGTTTCTCAATCTCAGGCTGAACATCTTTTAGAGCTTTTGAAGTTCTAATCATAAGATCTACTTCAACAAACTTCAACTTCTTGCTTAGTATCTCAAGAGTTCTTAGATATTCATCATTTACCTGAACAATTATTCCAAAGGAAGCATGTTACAGCCAAGTAAAAAGGGAACAACCCTATAACTTCCCTCAACTACTGGGTAAACAACAACAACAACAACAACAACAACAACAAAAATGCAATTAGCATGAAGAGCATTCAAGTAGATAAGTAATGCAGCTGGAGTTGTAAAATCATATCGTTTGTGCATAAAAAGTTAAATAAAATAAATAAAAGAAGAAGAAAATACCTCTCCATCAACAACTATGTCTACCATTCTTGGTGGGATTATGATATCTTCAACAAATCTGGCCAATTTTGATTCAGCAACCTGTTGAAAAAACAAACCATTTAATTGTGAAAACCAGCATAATTATATGACAGAAACAGGCAGCAGATGAGTGTTAAACTACTAAATAGTAGCTTTTTGCTCTTTCATTTTTCATTCCTTCTCTAGGGTAAAAACAAAAGGCAAGAATGATGTTAACCACCCAAGTCATTTTACATGTATATAAAATAATGGCCCTAGGTATAGAGCTACGTCCTTGACAAAGTAGATGACAAACTTGAAAGGAAAAGCATCATCGAAGCTCAGAAAAGTACACAAGCAAGTTTTTGTGATTCTTCTAGGCTCTAGAATTAAAAAAGAAAAGAATAGAGCTATCAGTCCACTAAAAAATACCTTGCGATTCTTCAGCTTGAGACCCATATCCATAGACTTTTCCTGAAGAATTTTTATGTCTGAACTGATTGAACCAATCTCAGCCTAACAAACCAAATTTGGGGCAGATTTAGAAATTCAAATGGTTAGAAGAGATCAGACAACTGCATCAAATTCACTGACAGCTATAGTAACCCCGGCAAGTACTGACATACCTGAAACCCGCTAAGGAGAGTTTCCATCTGTGACAAGATGTTGTCACAATCACGAATTTGATCATGAAGAGAGACTAGATTATCACTTTCTTTTATATAATCCTGTATTGCCAAAACAACAAAAACACCAAGTGAATTAAAATATATAAGGTAAAGGAGTATATGTTAAACAGTTGGATAATTGAAGAGAAACTCTGCTAGGTGAATCGCACAAGGCCAACACTCATTTTCTTGGATACGAAAAATTCAAGGATTTAGAGTTGCTGAAGTATCCCACAAAGAAAGTAAAGTGGAATTTGAGACAACTTGATATACTAGGTGGCTCCTCCATTTGACAACTCAATCTTAAGTTTTTAGGATGGAGTAAAGCTTAACAATAGCTATGTAACACATACGTTGAGCACAATAATTACAAAAAATGACAAGCAATACAAACCTGAATAGAATCCAGTTCAACTTGGCGCAAGTTGTTCTCAACCCCCTTTGTATACTCTCTGAGCTTTGTACCATTAGACAATATGTTTGCAACCACCTACATAAAATTGTACAAATGATAATTTCAGCTTCGAACATTCATGAAGGTTGTTCTGCATGTGCGGTGATGGTGGTGGGGATTATGTATAAGGATAAGCACCTTTAAACGAAGATACACAAAGTATAAAATCACAACAGTTTTCCTCACGACTTGAGAAAATCTAGAATTGGTAATAACTAACTAATCATCTGCTTCATGAATTAATCCTTTTACTATTTAATCACATGCACTGCAAATGGTCTTTTGACTAAAATGATTAAGAACCATATTTAAATATATTATAATGTAAGCATGTGCAAAGAATGACGTGCTACTGCCTCAAAAAATGAAAATACAATGATAGACTACTGAGGAAGAGTGGTCTATGATCTTAATAAGCACTCTGTGGAGTTGCCTATCTAAGAGTAGTTGAAACAGTTAAACAAGCTGAACATGTTAAATAACCTAAGAACTGAAGAAATCCACAATGGTACCGCTAATGACTTGTAGTTCGCCATTTGGGAATTCAAAAATTGACTCTTACTACTTTCATTATGAGGTATAAATGGTTATCATCAAGCAAGTTCAAAACCAATCAATGGAACTATACATTATAGACCATAATAAGTATGATAGTTAACATCATATCCAAAAAGAAACACATCCTAAGTCTCACCCACATTCACAAGAAAAAATTGTTCAATCTTCAACTTCAATGATGCTAGCATACCCAACCATGTTCAATGGGACTTTTAACTTTGTTAAGATTGAAGAAAAGTACAAGAACACTAGCAAAGAGTGAAGCTGGAACTGCACCTCCATCTCTAACAAAAATTGGATTACAGATCTCAAATGATGAAAACAAGTACACAAAAGTCATGTAACTTGTTTCCAATGTAGCTTTTGTTTCTATTCTGCAGAACAGTTAAAGCATAAAAACATGACAAATGAGATAGATGTGTGAACAAAGATCCTCAAATGTCTTGCCAAATGAATATTAAATTCATAATCCCGTGATAGTTCCTCTAACATGCACTGAAAACTATAACAGGATAAAGAGAAGCAAAAGGTAGTATATAAACATATAACTACACCATGAACAAGCATAAAATAGGGGTATTAGTATCTCCTTATTCCTTACAACTGAGCTTCAAGAATGGAAAAACGAAAGATACTTGAGTTATTGAGAAATTATAACAGGATAAAGAGAAGCAAGAGGTAGTACACAAACATATAACTACATCATGAACAAGCATAAATTAGGTGTATTAGCATCTCCATATTCCTTACAACTGAGCCTCAAGAATGGAAAAACGAAAGATACTTGAGTTATTGAGTTACTTACATCATCATTCTTGCATTCTTCTAGTTCCTCTTCCAGTCCTTCTAATGATAGATCCTCACTAAAAGAAGAAAAGAAAACTTGGTTAGGTATTCAAGTGTGAGTAATGAAAATATAAATTTATCATTAAAAAGGAAGGAAGAAGACTATGAAGATACAGTTCTTTTCTTCAAGAAATCAACTTACGGAGATACGTATTAATAATGCAGAAATGACATACATCCTGTGGTCAATGGCATATTAGATAATGGTGAAAGTCTCTAGTAATACTATCAGATACTGATACTCTACATATCAAGCCAGCAACATAACTAGTATAAGTTTTGTGCAAGCTTCAAAACAAAGCAGAGCCATACCTAGTTCCATCTTCCTCAACCGTCAAGTCCCCAACAAATGCTCCTAGATCAAACTGAAGTTTATGGGCATCATTTGTCTCGCCATAAGAGTGGCCCTGCAAAGCAGGGGAGGGGGGAGATGAACACGTAAATTTATATTCGTAGTGTAACATTTATTTTGAAAATTAAGCAATAATTCATCTCTAGGATAGGTGCATGAGTCAGGATGTCGGTAAATCAAAAAAATAATGTCACGAATTCCAGTAGGTAGGTTGCAAAAACAGAAGAGTGCTAAATAAAGTAAGAAACCAACTACATATATAGTTTTATATGCCTCAAAATAAATAAATAAACTCCGGGATAAGAATTCATATGAAATTCCCAGAGTCAGTATCCATCTCTTGATCACAGGCATATAATTCCTTCAATAGGTGAATCATAAATCTCACGTCTAGTGGCATAGATACATAGACCCAACAAAGAAAATGAAAGAAGTGCAGCCCATAAACAGTGACTATAGCCATTACCACTTTGTCTGTAGCAACATCAGCCATACTGTTCCACCAATGCAGTGTCCAAGAGTTCAATCTACATCAAGAACAAACATGAAGAAATTGATTTTTCACCACAACAAATAAATAAAAACAGATCATTTTGTTAGAACAAAAGAAAATCAATGAAGCAAACAAACAACACCTTCAATCACACATCCGAACGGTCCAGTTTAAGCTGTTCAACCAATGCAATGCTGAAGAGCTCAATCTACAACAACAACAACAACAAAAATTAACTGATTTTTCATCGATACCTCTAAAAAGAACAAAATTAAATCAAAACAGGCCAATTATCATGAACACAGAAATTAGAAATCAACAAAACAACAGCTTCAATCTCTCGTGATATAAAGAAAATCAATGAAATAAACAAAGATGAAAAAAAGCTTCAATCGGTCTAGTTTAAGCTGTTCAACCAATGCAATGCTGAAGAGTTGGAAATTAGGCGGTGTCAAGGTTCTCAACTCCTTCAATCTCTCATCCCAATCAGTTTAGTTTGAGCTGTTAAACCAATGCAATGCTCAATAGCTCAATCTACAGCAAAAAAATCAACTGAATTTTCACCAAAATACCTCTAGAAACAAAATTAAATCAAAACAGATCAATTAGTTCATGAACATACAGAAACGGATAAAACTGTTAAAATCAAAAACATCACGCTCTTCAATGTCAAATACAGAATCAAGACTCAGCCATCTTCAACCATTCTCCTATGAGATCTGGTCAGGCCACAATCCTTCTCATTAATCGTTTGTCTCCTTCTTTTGTTCTATAAATTAGAACTTTCAATGTATTTGTAAATCAACCAATTCATTAATCAAAAATACATTTCTCAACTAAAACAACGACAAAAAAAAACCTCCAATCTCTCGTCTCAAGTTCTCAAACAGTCTGGTATTAGCCAGGAGCTTCTGAAAAAGTCGATCGAATTCTCAAAATCGCCGTATTTCATGAGCTCGTTGATTGCAAATTTAAACCAAAATACTGAAACAAACCAACACCTGATACCGGCGAACCCAAACGCTTACCGTCGAATCTTTCTCTCTCCGGTGAACTCGCCGTCAACGTCGCCGTCGCAACCACAGGCTGTCTTCGCCGTCTCCGTCGCCGTCGCCGTCGTTTCTCTCCAACCACCGTAGCGCAGATCTGCCGATCTCAGTTCGTCTTCTTCTATTTCAGCATGATGAAGAAGACGAACCACGTTGTCTAGAGCAGCCCATACCCGATTCACCTGACCCGCTCGACCCGACCCGCCTGTAACTGACCCGGATCTAGGGCTGGCAATTGGGGTCATGACTCGTGACATGGCACGATTTTAAGCGGGTTTGGGTTCAGCATAATCGTGTTCGTGTCGGGTTCGTGTTGATTATCTCAACCTGTTTAATAATCGTGTTGTGTTCGTGTCGAACCCGTCTGTCCCGTTTAATTAAACGCATCATAAACGTGTAGAGTAACCCGTTTATTAACCCATCTATTTAAGGATAAAAATCTAAAATTTCAAACTTATCGTGTAGAAAGTTACACATATAAGTTTAACATGTCAAATATATCGTGTCGTGTCACCATCAACCCATTTATATAAACGTGACGGGTCGGATCGGGTAATTTTGAACCCAATTACTTAAACGTGTTAGTCGTGTCTTGTCGTGTCAACCTGCTCATGTACGAGTCGTGTTTGTGTCGTGTTTTTAAACTTGTTTAATAAACGGGTCGGGTTCGTGTTCACCCATTTAACAAAATACTAAACTTTCAACACGACACAAACATGACCCGTGAACACGAATTGTCATCCCTAATTTCTCAAAATGATATTCTATTCGGTCGGTTTTGGGGTGGTGGTGGGTAGAGCTGGCAAAATGGACTCATATCCGCAGGTACTCGCAACCCAACCCTGAAAATATCGAGTTCGGGTTTGAATTTTTCAATCCTACAAAAAAAAGGTCGGGTTAGAGTTGGGTTGTAGCGTGGAATTTTAAGGTCGGGTCGGGTATACCCATCATTTTATGCTTAAAATAGGTCGGGTTACCCTAACCTGACTCGACCTACCCGAAAATCATATATGGTTGGGTTAGGGTGTTTCAACCCGACCCGGTCCTACTCTTTGCCACTTCTATTGGTGTGGTCGGTTTGTTAGGGTTTGTGAGGCCCGAGTGGCGGAGGCATTTTCGATCTGGGAAGCGTTTAGTTGAATCAAGGTTAGGGGTTGAACTCTTTGATTATTGAGTCTGACGTGGAGCAAGTGATTAGAGTTTTGCAGGCTAGAAGGAGGATAATTATAGTGTCTTGGGTCTAATAGTTGATGATATCTTGTCTATTAGTGTAGGTTGTGACTCATTGATTATTGAGTCTGACGTGGAGCAGGTGATTAGAGTCTAGCAGGCCGAAAGGGAGGGTGATTCAAGTGTCTTGGGTCTGATAGTTGACGATATGCTGTCTAGTAGTGCAGGTTTTTCAAGTACTTGTTTTCGTTTTATTCGTCGGTATGGGAACCGGGTTGGTCATGCTTTAACTAGATCTTCTCATTTTAGCCTCAGATTTATTTGGTTGATTTCTTAATAATACTATTCCGTTCAAAAATATATATTCTCCGTCGTATTCAAATCACTCTTGATGATACAAATTATTTTCATTTGGCACAACAAATGCGTTGGTTTTTACAAGGTCGCAAACTTTGAGACTATGTCACTGTCGATCTTCAAGCACCGAGTCTCACAAACTCTAATTATGTCGTTAAACAAGCTGGCTGGATTGCAAATAACTCTCGAATTATCAGTTGGTTCGCTAATAAGTCACTTCCCTAAATTAATCAGCTATTTGGATCTTTTAAAATAGCTTAGGAGGTATGAGACCATCTAACAACTAATAACACGGTCTCATATATAGTATCAAATTATTGCGTCCTCCCCGTGTTTTGGCATTTGTGCATCCTCCGTTTCTCATCCATCTCGGTAATCATGTCACGCGGGTCCTCACTGCCCTCTTGGCCCGTCCGTTCTTTTTATCATTGTCATGGTATTTCCCATCGACTCCTCTTGGGCTGGCGCTTTCGTTGGTGGCACAAGAAACTCCCCTTGCCCTTCCTAATCTCCAATGACGAATTCCAGTTCTCTCCTTTGAATTATTTGACTCCAAATCGAACACCTTGTTTAATTACGGTTTAGATTCGTTCAAAAAAATAAAATAATAAAAAAACATTTAAATTTGTCTACACTCGGTGACTTTGACAATCTATAAAGTTGGAATATTATTCGAGTTCGACTTAGGAAAATTATTTTCATACCATTCTCCTCCACACACACAAGAAAAAAAGGACCCAATTATTATTGTATGTGGGCCAATTCATTGAAAATTAGGTGGAAAAAAAATTTACATCTATTGTCTATATCTATTTATTTTCTTTGCAATTTCTTTGAACATTACAAAAATAAAAACATAGTACCATTAGCCAATGAAAATAAAGAAATTTATCAATTTGGACCAA
>JAYMTK010001491.1:0-16221 GCA_036897405.1 Pelargonium myrrhifolium | reverse complement strand
GGAATGAGTTTTTAAACATCTGATCTTTTAAACACTTGGTCAGTGTAAGTAAATTTTTAAGTTCACCCGATGAAAAATTAGTTTCAAAAGGCATAAAAAGTTGGTCTAAATACTACATTATTCTATATATAAAAAATTAAGTCTTAAATTACCGTCAACGAATAAATTTTTTTTGCCTACCCTTAGAGATTGTGCTGGCTCCGCCACTGGCTATTAGGGAGTGCCCCATAATAAAAACTAAGGTGCCCCTACTAGGGATTGTCTAATATTTTACATTATACTACTATAGTGCACCCACATGTGTTATGGTCTGGATCCGCCACTGTTTGTACGGTCCATTCCTAATTTGATAGGAAAATACTATTTGATTTTGATAATTTAGTACAATTTTTTTTATCAGTTGATTACACAAAAGGAAGTGAGATATGTGTCTTGACATTGAGTCATCTTTTATTTTTTGTATAGAGTAATGTGACAATTTAAGTGATTTTTTTTTTCACTTATGTGGTTTAAATAATATTAAATTTAACCTAACATACATGATCATAGGCCATGTTCCCATGAATTTGTGGTGAAGAGAACTTAGTTTATAAGGCATATGATACACTTGGCATGTTCAGATTCGATAAGTAATAGTTAAAATATTTTATGCGTCATCTTTTATTAACTGACACACCTTTGTATACAAATATTTGTTTACGATATTTGTAATATATAGAATCACTCATTTAGATATGTAGATGGATGCTATTGATAGTACTGTTAGTTGATTTTATCGTGGCTTTGGAATTATATACGGATTTTTACGAGGAGATGTAGAAAGAATACATATATGTATCTTTCGCTTTTTTTGCAATGACTAAAATGAATGCGTTGGTTGGATTCATATTGGAGGCATGAACTGTTCTCGGATCAACGTGGTCCTTGCAAATAGTCACTATATTAATTGGTTGCCTTATTTGACAAATATGCAATTTGTAATTATTCTATTGCAAACGTCAATTAAATGCTGGTGGGGTTTAGGTTTATAGCTTTTTTTCTAAAAACAAAATTCCTCTAATGTCGTCATTCATTGTTGGGTCTCAGAAATGGTTCAAGGAACCATTCTATATATAAATGTGTCTCATTTTCCTATAGGCGTCATTGACACAGTCCATTTATTAGGTTTTGGTGTTTTCATTTTCACATTGGAGTAGCTTCTAGGCAATATCTGAATCTACGACTCATTCTTTCTTAAACTTTCTACATTTCCATAATCATTTTTGAAGTTTCTTGAAGCAGGTGGAGTTAGTTGTTGTAGTTTGTTAATATATATTTTGAATAGTTGGAATCATATATCAACAAACTATGATAACAATAGAAAGTGATCATAATAACATTTAAATAAGAATATCACTAGAATAATCTAGCTTACTGTAATCCTAGCTATCACAGATAGAAGCCGCATGTATTTTCTATTAGTCTTAGTTTTGTAAATATGATTGCAAACAAATTCCATAAGATAAAATAATACTCCCTTCGTCCCAAAATGAGTGTTCTTATTTCTATTTTAAGAAGAATTAAAGAGAAGTTAGTTAGTGTGGTATATATATTTACTATTGTATCCTCATGAGTATGTGTTGAGAGATCCTAACTAACATTTTTTAAGGATAGAGATAATAGTCACTTTGGTCATTTAAGTTTGGCAAAATTGTGTAGTACTCAATTGGAAGTTTACGTAGTTTAAGTAGTACCTATACTAACACCGTTAACTATTCCGTCCATTTTTGATGAGGTGGCATTAAATAAGTGATGTGGTTGACTCATGATCTGACGTGACGATGACGTGCCGCTGCGTCAAACGTGGCGCTGACGTGACATATTAGTTTTTTAATATTAATTTAAAATTAATAGGATACGTGTCACGTTTTCATTGGTCCAAAATTAATTTAATTATATGAAATTACATATTTGCCCTTCAAAAAATTCAAATTTACAAGACATATCTCATTCATCTTTCTCGTACCATCTCCAGCACCTCCTTCAGCTCGCTCGCCGGAACAACTAGAAACGCTGGCTTCGTTATCTTGCCGGCCACGATGAGCACCGCCTAAACTCCACCCTCATCTTTTCCATATACTGATATGGAGCTATAGCTATAGGTATCATGATGTTGAAACTCTAATGACATTTTTGTGTGGTTCTTTACTCTATATATGTGTGCTTGAGAGATGCGATGAGGTTGAAAGAGGAATGTTTCTTCTTTTTTTGTTGATATTAGAACTGAGAATGATGAAAAAAGAAGCTTTGTTTTGTTTTGTTTCGTTTCTTGGTGTTTAGAATTTGTTTGCTCTGTTCTGTTTCTCTATGCTCTGCACTTATACTGTACCATTTTGTTCCTCTTTCTTTTTTAGGCTCTCACTGTTAACCAAAACATGGAGTAATTTCTAGCTCATCATGCACAGTTTGTGTTGTGACTAATCATTTTCATCAATTGTTGGAAATCTAATAATTAACTAATCACCTAATTAATTAAAATTAGGATTCAAGATTCAAGATACGCAATTTAAGATTCAATGGAGAAGATGAGGGTGGGGTTCAGGTTGTGCTCATCGTTGCCGACAAGCTGACGAAGCCGGCGTTTATAGTTATTCCGGCTAGCGAGCTGAAGGAGGTAACAGAGATGGTACGGGAAAGATCAATGGGATATGTCTTGTAAATTTGAATTTTTTCAAGGGCAAATATGTAATTTCATATAATTAAACTAATTTTGGACCAACGAAAATGCGATACGTGTCCTATCAATTTAAATTAACATTAAAAAATTAATATGCCACGATTGACGCTAACTCAGCGGCACGTCATCGCCACGTCAGATCATGAATCGGCCACATCACTTATCTAATGCCACCTCATCAAAAATGGATTGAATAGTTAACGGTGTTAGTATAGGTACTACTCAGACTATGTAAACTTCCAATTGAGTACTATATTGACTAAAGTTTGAAATTAATGACTACTTACACGATTTGGCCAAACTTAAATGACCAAAGTGACTATTATCTCTAAAAAATAACATAGTTTGAAATTAAATTTTATAAATAGTGACCATGGGATAAGAGATTAAGTAATTGATTGCTAAGTGGCATACATATCAAAAATATATATTTTTGAGATTGAAAGTGAGGCGATAATAAAATGTTTTCTAAAATACGAAGGTTTGAATGTGTCATTTGTCATTTATTTTAGTTTTTTTTTTTTTTTTTGTCCTTATGAATAATTTTTTGGTTTAAACTTTTGCTCTTGCATGAAATTAAGTTAATATATTAATTGAAATGTGAACAATATTTTGTATATCTGTTATCATATTATTAAAACTATTGTGCCCCCACTAATATGAAGCTCTAGATCCGCCACTCGAGATGAGTACGGTGAGTTCTGACATGTCCGTGTGAGCTTTCAACTCCTAGATGGACTTGGGTTGGAAGGCAATATTTGGAGAGATAGAACTAGAAATGAAAATAAATATATATGTACCCACCATGCCCACAACCTCAAAGGGCTCTAGGAGTTGAAGCTCACACAGACGTATCAACACTCGCCATAATCATACTCTACTCAGTAGCGGAGCCAACACAAAACTAAAGGGTAGGAAATTTTTTTGGTTCAATGGTCATAATCTAATTATTGTTTTTTTTTCAATGGTAATAGCTTATTCAAACTAATTTTTTGCGCACTTCAACACTATTTCTTTACTAGTCAGCGCAAAATTTGTATCTAGGTAACTAAAAAGAGGGCAAACTACATTGAACATCAAGTGCGCGTATCAACTAACACGAAGTGCGCGTATCAATTAACACGATTTCTTTTAATATTAACTTGATGCCACAAGTTTGATTATCACAAAATGTAATTACATTAAAATTCATTATGATCCAAGTTTGAGAAGTTGTTGTTCTATGTTATTTTTTTTGGAGTTTGACAAGTTGCTGGCCTAATCAATGTTGTTCAACATTATATATAATGCTATCTATGTTGCATTATCTCATCTCCGCCTCTTCTATCTTTGTTGTTTTATCTCATCTCACTTTTTTTTTTTACCCGTAAGTCTATACTTATCATTCAAATAAATAGTGTTCAACGTAAGAGAGTGAAAATAGAGAATAAAAGCAACATCAATTACAACTCGCATAATCTCCTATTTAGTTAAAACAAACACGAATATGACATACCAACATAATTATTAATCGGATCATGTTAGTGTTTGATATTTGAACATGATTACCACACGTGACATTTTTTTTTTTTAATCCACGCAACACATTTAATTTCTAACACAACACGAACATGAGACATTAGCATGAATTGCAAGGTCTTACTTCTGATGTGAGCTTAAGGCTTGATAATTATATAAGAACACTGCCATGCCATGCTCATCGGGTATATATATATGGGTGCACTCAAATATTGTATCCTTAAACTATCCATTATAATACTAGTTCTACATATAAATGTAGAGGGTTTAATGTATATCAGTTAATTGATATAAAGTTATATCAGTTAAACTAATAAGGTGATGACACCTCATTTAAAATCATGGATTCGGACGGGTCGCTCCGCTCCCACAAATTCACTTGGGTGGGTATAAGTGATTTTAAATGATGTGTCATTACCTCATTGGCTTTGTTAAGCTGTAGCTGATATAACCTTATATCAGTTAACTGATATACATTTTACTCAAATGTAGATTAGTAGTTAAAAGAGTATCCAGCTTGAAACTTACAATTGTAGTCTTCATGACCATTAGGCATCTACTATCTATCTGTATATATGTTGCCACAATCTAAGCCTAACAAATAGGCAAAAGGATTGGCAACTAATAAAATGCAAGGCAAACCACAAAACTTGTGAAAGACTTCTCCTCCATTAACAATTTTTACCTAACTTCTTTCTTTGTGTCACCAATAAGGCCCAATCTTCCATATCCTCCAACACTTGCCATATTTTGCTTTCTTTTTCCCAGTCCCATACATCCTTCATACTCGAGTACTGACCTCGTTTCATTTCAAATGAATCTCCGAAACCCTAGCAAACAAATCACAAAGTTAAATTGATGAAGTACAATTGAAGAGAGTTTCAATAAGATTATGCCTATTGAATATATACATATATGACCCTATAGCTACCCCTTCTGTTGTCTAGTATAAAATGTTCTGCAACAGAGCTTTGAGTACCGTGTCGGAACAATTCCTCAAATATTGATTGTGGAACAAATGGACACAACTTGTCACAATCTTCAAGTGAAACAGGTCAAACAGGCTATAAGCTTTAGAAGGGCTTTACATGAAACGGAAAGTTATGAAGAGACTAGCAATATTCTGAAATAAAGCCTAACTACCTCAGTTTGAGGAAGAGATTACCCAAATTAGAAAAGGAAGCTCCTCACTAAATATCAGTCTTTGTCAAAGACTATGGATGCCATTATTCCTTCAACTGCTATGGCATGTCAAGAAATAATGGACAATCAAAAAAACAGTTAAGAATCATCCAACCTTTTCTAATGTATCACATTTCATACGGAAAAGAGCCCGAGAGTTACAAACAGAAAATCCAAAGGCCGCTGATAACTTCTAATAATATCTCTTGATAGCTTTTAAGAAGTCAAGTTCAGAAGGCTAAAATTTGATTTTTCAAAGTCAAGAGCAATACCATATATACACCATTAGAACAGCTATATTTATGGAATTAGTTGTAAAAATATACCGGTGAAAAGGGGGCCCAAACAAGGCCATATCTGTAGTTTATTAAAGCAATGTATATCGTGCAATGCATGATTCAATCAGGAAATATGTTTCTGCTAGCATATTTGATGCTTCCATTCTCTCATGGTGCAGTGCATAAGATACCATTATCATAATGGCATTATGTGATGCCTGCTGTTTCCTTAGTGCCATGCTGTGTTTCTATCTTCTATATTCTATTTGTGAACCATTCTGACTTGCTTCATATCAATTTCCTGTCAGTTCCAACCACTACTCCACCCTAAAAGAACAACCATGATAACCTTGGACCATAATCTACCTTGTAAGTTATAGCCTAGATCCAAAAACCAACTTCCAAATATTAATTCCCTTTTCCCTATGTTTTCATTGCTGTTATATATTAACAAGAAGAATGCTTATATCTGTAATTGTAAGGGAAAGAGTCTTACATGGAACAAGGTAGCACCAGAACAAAATTAAAATAGGTAGAAGAATGCTAGTATGGTATGCTAAAATTGAAAAATTCCTACATCAAGGGGAAATAAAATAGAGAAATTGTATAATTGATGATTCAATCCAGTGATGAGATTCTACATACTTGGCTTGATGACCCTGTAAATATTACCCTATTCTTCCATTCCAGATATCGATTTTTCTGTCAACTTTCCTGTTCTTCAAACTTAAATAAACTTAAGTTGCCAGATACAATGCTATTGCCCAAAGATTATCAAATTATTTCAAGAAATATATACTATACAGTAGTTATTAAGATGATAAACGTGCCAGTGGTGAATTCTTAAGGAAAATGAAGTTTAGTTAACTCCTAGAAAGACGTATTCTTTTAGTGGTTGAAACTGATGTACTGTGTGCATTCCAGAGGATTAGATATGTTCCTTCTGTATATCCTCAACTATAGGAGAATAGCCACAATAGCCATCCTGCAGGTGAACGGCAAGTACTTTTTAGATCTAGGCTCATTGACAGTACAAAATCATAGCAGAGGAACCAACAATTTGGGTGTGTGAGTCTTTCATTTTGCTAAGAAAATTTACTACCCAAATTTGATAAAAGAAAAATAGCTTTATCAGGTGCAAATAGGATTGCTACCACTTCTAGCTAACTTTAATTTTTATTAGCAGAATTTAGGACAAAATAAAACCCACTAAAATGCTAAAACCAAGCTAAACTCATTTTTATCGTTCCAATTTTATCAATGATTTCATTTTTCCTCCATAGCATCAGGAATTCCAGCATTCCTTCTGGAATATCCAAAAATTATAGTAATCAGAAAAAAAAAAAAAAAAAAAAAAAAAAAAAAAAAAAAAAAAAAAAAGGTATGGAATAGATTAACCTGTGTTCAATGGCATAACAATTATACGCATGGAGATTAGATATTATGAAGGTATAGTTCACTTACTTCCCTAGAGAAAGATAACAGTGGAGATTCATCTTCATATTCCGGCCCACCATCATGTACATTAAGAGATTGTTTTGCAACCAAAAGTGCAGATTGGGTATCAAGTATTCCAACTTCCACCATCCTCTTCAAGACTCTACATTGAAATATCTTCCCTCTAAGACAAAGCAAAAAGGTTTTAGTAATATTATTTTCCTTAATTAAGTTATAAGTGACGATAGCGAGGTACTAAATGAAGTACAAAAGCAGACAGTGTAACGAGCAAAGTCTAAAGAAACAAGGATCAATTCAGTAATAGCAGATCTTACAAACCTGGTACAGTCCCTTAGTGGTGATCGAAGCTCTGGTGCAGGTATCATCCCGACAAGCATTGCTGACTCCCCCAGACTAAGAAGAGATGGATGCTTCCCGAAATAGAAAACAGACGCTGATTCAATACCATAAAGACCATGTCCCCAGTATATCTGTCAAATTCACCTCATATGAGCTCAATAGTAAGACAAAGAAAATAACATTGAAAAACATTAAAATAATATAATTAAATAAATAAAGCAACCCGGCCAACCCCAAATGCAAAAATTAGCTTATCAGATCAATTATTCGACAGAGCCACAAGAGCAAAGTTTGTGATATTACCCCTCTGGAACATTGCCAGAGAGATCTAGACAGACCTTAATTATTCTAAGAACTGTCTTCCAACACTCTCCCCTTATAATTATCTCACAAGATTTTTCTACAAGTGATTTACTTGGATATTTAAAATTCAAAAGGGTTTAGAGACCAAACACTCAATCACTTCAATAGAATTCAAAGATGACCAAGCAGTTTAACGCAAAATGAGCTTGTCTTTTCAACAAATTTTCAAGATGCAATTGACTGACTTGGACAAAACAGACTAAATCCTACTTCTGGAATCAGAATCGTTAAAGAAATGCCACCATTCAATCAAGCAAATACTTTTCTTGTCAGCAATAGAATAGGTCTGCAAGACTGCAACCATAACGAGGAAATAAACAGTCTAATATTGCAAGGCATTTCCCGTACATTAGCACCTTAAATACTCCCTGCACAACATTTGGTACCATAATATGTCTCCAAAAACAAGGAATGGTCTGAGCTTAGGAACACAGTGGCGCAGCATTGATTAAAGGAAATCCTGAATCCACCCAAACTGCACAATGTAACCCAACTGGTTTGCTTTATTTACCTCGGTCTCATAACATTTCCAGATTGAGTGATTAAATCATGATAATTTTCTAAATCATTCCTTGAAAAGGAATAGAACTGTATTAACAATAAATGATTAAAACTGTGATAATGCTATACTCATCATAGCCCTTAATTTAAATATATTTATGAATCATCTTGTATGCTTTCAAATAATTTCTTAAAAAATGTATCTTAACTTTTTAAGAAAACAAATCTAGAACAACACAGTTAGAGGATATATAAGAGAGCTTTTAGAAATAAATGAGAAGGATACTTGACCTTACATATATAGGAGCTCAATATTCTCCATTTTGACATCGTCCTCTCAACTGCTAGTGCCAACACCATCTCAACAATTTTTCTTGAGAGCTTGCGCTCATTTTTCAACAATGTGTTCTTGACAAGCTGCCATGAGATATCAAGGACATTAAGGACTATATAAAAATAGAATCATTAAAATCAAATGGCTCTTGAATTAAATAAAGTTGCAAACACTAGTTCATAGAGATGCATATGAAGGAACACAAAGATCGTTGACGATTAAAAACTAAAACTTTCAATTCAAGTTTAAATAGAAGGAACAGTAATTTTGTTAGAGAACAAAGGGAGCGAGTAAATTGTACGATACTAGTTCAGAAAGTATTCAATCAGAATGTATATGTACAAACAAAACCAACATCAATATCATTGGCAAAACAGCTTGGCTAGTCTGTGGCTTGAAATAGTTGCTGGCTCATGTCATAGCTTAAACTTTGGGGCGAGTTGCTTCACCACATGGCTCTAGAGCCCAGGTTTCCAATATGTTTCCCAGTAAGTACAAGAGTAATGAAAACTTTTACATTCCATGATGGCGAAGCTTCATCTTTTCACTTGTCAGTCTATACTTGACCAACATCTTTCAGTTACATTTGATTAGTGCTTATAACTTATGAGGGCTCTCAAATTGAGATTAAAGAACAACAAAAGCCTATTGATGTAATTAGGCAATTAGACTTGAATAACCTACCCCAGCAATATGCTGAAAAGAATAATAGCTTGAACATCTCCACTGTTAGTTGTCAGATCATCTCCATGCACATAAGATGAAAATTAAGGATCTTAATTGATAGGTAACATGAGAAAGAACCCATTAGTGAGAGAAACTCTGAATATACAGATTCTAAGCCACAGATATAATCAACAGGCCAAATCTCCTTTCAACACTACCTCGTTCTGAAATCTAGTACGAAGAAATCTAAGAAATCACACAACATAAAGCAACTGCTAAATTAACATCTAAATTCACACATACACACCAAAGATTAGTTTTTTCTCACTCAAATATTTACTCAAGAATACTAGCCAAATCAAGTTAATGCACCTTCAATTTTGTGATGATATGAATAATCAATCATTTAGTTAAATCATGGCGAGAACAAAATAAACTGAATTACATAGGCCAGACTGCAATATTCATTCACGATAAACAAAATACAACGAAGATAAACATTGGCCATCCAGCGCTATCTTGGACCTGAGATCTGCTGTGAAGATATGTAAGATAAAGAAGCAAGGGAGCCACTTCTTGTGTTTATATGTGAATCAATCTGTCGATACAACATCGTGTCATTATGGCCATTTTCCTCTTCAATTATGGAAGCTTCCGTAAATCTACGCCCATAGAAGCGCAAGAAATTCAACGACTCCATTCTCGGTTGACCTAAGGGGATCCCACCTTCCAACATGCTAACAACAGTATTCATGTTAGGCCTCAGTGCTGGTTCTTCATGAACACAGGTCAAAGCAATACGCACTAACTTCTCCACTTCTTCATTTGTTACCCGACCCTCTAGCCTCGGATCAGCAAGTTCCAAGTACCTTCCTTTTTCATGCTTCTCCAAGGCAAATAATGGAAAATAAACATGTCCCGATCCTGACGACAGCAATGACTCACCACCATCACTATTGTTCTGATCCATGCTATGGCTTTTTGTTCGCACGGAGCAGTTTTTCCTTCCGCTCACAATTTCAAGCAGAACCATTCCAAAACTATAAACATCTGTTTTTTCTGAGATTGCAGAGCTAGTGAGCCATTCAGGTGCTAGGTATCCCCGAGTTCCTCTCATCGTTGTGAATAGACTGGACTGCTCAGGGTTTAGAAGCTTAGATAGCCCAAAATCTGATATCTTCGCCTGGAAATTGTCATGCAAGAGAATGTTCTCTGGCTTAATGTCACAATGGATGATCTTATGTTCACACCCACTGTGTAAGTATGCAAGCCCACGAGCTGTTCCAAGCGCTATATCAAATCTCTCTTGCCATTCCAAGACTGGTCCAGAGCCAAAGAGGGTCCGATCCAATGAGCCATGACTCATGTACTCATAGACCAACAGGCATTGACTCCCTTGGGCACAAAACCCTCTCAATTTCACCAAATTGACATGGTGGATATTTCCAATAATTGCAATCTCAGTGAAGAACTCCTTCTTACCTTGGACCCCTGAATTAGTTATCTTTTTTACTGCCACAACTGATTTATCAAAAAGTTTACCCTTGTACACAGAACCAAACCCACCTGACCCAATCAGGGTTTTAAAATTTTCAGTTCCTACCTCAAGCTCTTTGTACTTGAATCTTTTAGGTAGACCTGGGATGTAGAAGACATCTAGCTCTGTTGAAGCATGTGAATTGACGTGACCAGCCTTTAACTCTATACTCTTTGAGAACCTCCATCTTCTCCACCAGAGAAAGCACAGAGCAACTAACAGAAAAAACCCAGTGAAAGGTAAAATCACTATAGCAACAAGAGGAAGCCCTTGCCTTTGATTGCCTGCGCCATTTTTACCATCAGAGTTTTTGGGAGAAGATTTGACTACCACCTTTACATAACCCAATAAATCATTATCATCTCCACTGCTCGACATAAATGACCCCAACTCATTTTCAAGCATGTAACAAGAACCAGGTGAATTTTCATAGAAAATTCCCAAGCAAGAACAGTCCATGGAGCAAATTTCCTCACACACAGAGAAATTTACATTATACCGCACAGGCACAGAAAAAGTATTGGCAAAGTATTTTACACCATTGCCAAGGCTCAAATATGAGAGAACTGATGAATTTGATTGAGTATGGCTGCTAGATGATTTACAAGTAAATGGAAAAGAATAAGAACCATTACTTGGAACACAGCCACTTGAATTTTGTGAACTTACGTGGAAGCCTGTGGGACATGAACAACTTGAACTACTGGACACAACAGCACCCATGCACAACCCAGCTCTGCCACATATGAAGGGAATTTGGCAACCATCAACTGGCTCAACAAATTCCTGATTCCAGCTACCATCAGAAAAGCTACGAACAGCAAACTGGCCAGAGGCATCTAACTTTGCTATCCGAAAATCAGATGGTGACAAGGTAACCTGAATTACAACTGCCGATCCATTATGACCAACCAAATAGAGACCTGTTTCATTAATTTCCATATATTCCACAATATAATTTGAGTTCCTATAAGCCTTGGTGTTCATGGACAGTTTCCAATATGTTGATCCGAGCCATTGAAATGTTGCATCATAGGAACTAACAATCAACTTGTAATCACCGGTTGATAAGTCAAAACTTGATACAGCACTGGACAACGATGAACCAACAGGTAGGTGCTGTCCAATCACTACTGTGTCTGTTGGATATTGGAAGCTTTCCCAAAGAGAAACATTAAACTGATCAAGCAACACAAGATTACCCATCTCAGTAAGCCATAGTGCATATGCCGACGATTTTAATGGCGGAGTTGACCACTTGAGATTTCCATCATCATCAACAATGGTAATTCCATTGTCCGTGAAATTCATTCTACCAGAATTTGAGATAGGATCATCCCGATTAGCAGACCAGATGATGGAGTTAGAAGCCACATGGATAACACACAAGTAGAAATTGGTTCCTTCAACACCTGGGTTGAACATAGAAACTTTGAATGTTCCATTACGAGAGAGCAAGAAGGAGCCAGTTTTGTCAACAAATTGAAGGTTTGAAGCCGAGAAATTGGGGTATATGAACTCAGTGAAAGAAAGACCAGATGAGAATAATAAGAAAATGGTAAGAAAGAACATTGAAAACCCCATGCGAGGTATACACGGCATGAAGAACAGGGAGGATTGAGTAATGTGCATGCTGAAGGGACTTGAATGAAGTGTGGATATGACCTGGTTTTCTCCAATTCTGCTTCACGGTTCGTTGACTATTGATTTGGATTGGGGACCAGCATACAGGTAATCATCATACAGTGATACATCAACTGTCATTATGTCACTGCCAATTAAGGCCTTGCTCTGGTCAACCCTTTGGTAGTTTTTTTTAGTTCAAAGATTGGTGCTCCAAGAATCAACATCCTCATCATGTTTTCAATTCCCTTCTACCATCTAAATTAAACAAACTGCCAACTCATGATGGAAAGTTTTAGTGAAAGTCTGACCTGGTAGCTATGTATTAATCATAGAAAGATTCTTGTTTCTAGCACTAGCACCTTATTGTGTTAATTTGCCCCCATCGTTTCATTTCTCTATTATTGTCAACTATGTGATGAGGACTACTTTGTATTCTTTATTCACTCAATTATGAAACAGAATCTCCTAATTCATCACCATCAAATATAAAATTAAGGGGGGAAAAAAGGAAGGAGAACCCACCATTCAAATGGGAAATAAACAAAACCCATTTGATTGAGTAAAATTATCAAACACTGGGTGCTCATAAAAATAGGTCAACACATATTACCTGCTGGGTTATGGTGCTGCCGCCCCCACGAGCCGAAAACGATAGCACCGCACGCGCAACCCCAACTGGGTCAATCCCGCAATGCCTGAAGAACCGCTGGTCTTCGTAAGCGACAATAGCTTGCCACACATGTTGAGGGTAAGCACTGGTCTGGGCCTCGTATTCTTTCGAGGAAGCAATGAGATCAAGCCACCGGTGCTGGAAATCAGGCAGAAATGCATTGGAGAAGAGGCGGAGGCAGATAAGGACCAGAGAGAAGGCGAAGAGAAGGATTATTTTGAGAACGAATTGGTTCTTTGATGGGTTTTGGGAGGGAACTCGAGGGTGGGCTGAGTTGACTCGGAGGAACAGGATGGTAGAGCGAGTTAAGGGTTTTGAGAAGGTAATGTTTAACAAAGGATTGGAAATGTGAGTTGGGTTTGTGGAGAAATGGAAGAATAGGAGTTTGGGAGAGCTATTGTTTCTTGAAATTTGGGGATTTGAGAGAATGAGACGATGGGTTGCAGTGGTGATCATTGCTCAATGCTCACTCACACCACATTGAGTCTCACTTTAGTCTGTATTGTGACCGTTAGTCAATTCGGTAATATAGTTCAAAGATAAAAGCAAAAACATCACCCAAACTTTGTCGTGAACTTAATTTAGTACCTAATCTTTCATTGTACTCGAGTTAGTATCTATATTTTCATTCTGCATCCAATTTAGTACCCATATTTTTATTTTGTACTCAATTTAGTACCCACCGTTACTCTCTGTTAATTTGTCCGTTAAAATACGCTTACGTGGACAAAACGCGCTTACGTGGCAGTTGACGTGTAAATTTTTGACCAAAAGTCTTGCTGGCGTGGAAATTGTGGAAATTACCATTTTGATAAATTAAAATATAATAAAAAAATAATTTCTAACTATACCCGTCCAAACTCCATCTTCTCCTCACCATTCCCTTCCTCCTCCAAACTTCATCTTCTCCAAACCCTCCACCGTCCTCGCCACATCTCCTCGTCGAAGCCCTCGAGCGCCAGGGCGTCACCGCCGCGGCGCCTCCATGGAGATTCACAGCCATCCCGTCGCCGCCAAGATTTCCTATGTCGCCTCCATGGAGATTTACAGTTCCGCCGATGAGTGACCCTACTACGGGTTTTGCCCAGAAACTTACCTATGCTCAAGACTGAGAAGTCGGCGGTGGTTGATGCATAGAGGGGAGACAGTGAGAGCCGCAAAATTGAGGACGTTTTGGGGAGAGAGAGCCGCAGTGGAAGGCAAAGGAGATGAGCTTGAAGGAGGCGATCCACGTGAGGAAGGAGGAGGAGATTGATTGGAGGAAGGCAGAGGAGGAGAAGAGCCAGGGGATGGTGGAGAAGATGTAAAAGATTGGGAGCAGAAAGACTGAGAAGGAGAAGATTGATTTGAGATTTGTAGTATAGGGTTGTTGAGGATAAGATTGGGAGCAGGAGATTGATTGGAGGATGGCGGATGAGGAAAAGATTGATTTGAGATTTGGAGTATAGGGTTGTTGAGGAGCTCCATTTTCAGGGAAGATATGGGTTTGATTTCTAAATGGAATATGGGTGAGTTCAATATTTTTTTTGAACTCACTATAGATTAAGTTTCAATTTGAAAGAGAACGCGGGCTTGAAGTGAGAGAAAGTAGGTAAAAATTGGTTATTTTGTTGGTGTAATTGTTGTTGTTTATGTGTAACTACTCATTGAATGTTTCAAGTTGGGTGCTTTGGAGTTTTAAATCCATACTATGTAGGGGTGCACACGGACGGGGCCCACCCCCGTTGGGGCTAAACCACCACCGCCCCGCTCATACCGGGGAACCTACTATTCACACCGCCCACCGTCCGTGGGGGCGGAAATTCACGGCGGTCCGTACTATTCCGGTGGCGGAGCGGATTAACGGTGCCACCGGCAACCGTCCGCAGACACCTTCAAACTTAAAAAAAGCATAAATTGTAAAGTGCTTGTACTTTCATTGATTTGAGCTTGAGAAAGTACAAACTAAAGAACAAGAGTACTACCAAAAACTAACCTAGGGCCAAAAATACCATTAAAGAAGGATCACCTCATCTTGCCGAAGCCTAGAGATGGTCATTCCTGAATGATGAAAAAAACACTCACTAACCTATTTGGTAGATTCTCATTCTAATATGAGATGAATTACATAACTGAAAATGAAAAGAAATACAAGAATTTCATAAACATTACAAAAGCCAACTCATTGAACTCAAGTAGTCAAGTGTAACTTGCAGTGGTCAGTGACTCAGTGTAATTGCTTCATTGGTGCTCCAAAATCCAAATCCTCCAACTTAGGAAGCTTCCTTAGCAAACTTCTCCAAATTTGCAGCATTATCAATTTCAAGTTAATTAGTATAATGTAACAGAAACTAACTATAGTCTATAGATAAAACAAAGGAATGAAAATGGAAATATACCTGATTCAATAAGTTCCACCTCTTGGAGGTACTCATCTAGGTCAAGAGCATTTCTTGAGCTCCTTATCCAATCTTGCGCAAAGATTAGAGTCTCAACTGTTCTTGGATTCAAAGAACTCCTATGATCTGTCAAGACCCTCCCACCAATGCTGAAAGCACTTTCTGAACTGACAGTGGAGATTGGGATGGCTAAAATATCTCGGGCCATCATTGACATAACAGGAAACCTTTGTGTATTACCTTTCCACCAATCAAGAATATTAAAAGAGGGAACAGATTGCTCAAGCACATCTTTCAAATACCTCTCTAGTTCGGACTTCAAACTAACTTGAGAACTAGTATGAAACTCATTAAACTTAGCAGTAAAAACACCCCTAACAAGGGAGTTGGGCCCTTTGTCAATGCCACTAGCCATTGTACTTTGCTGGGACAGAGACTCGACACCAGAAGCAGGACCGTACAAAACTCTATAAGCATCAAACATATCAGTCAAAGCATTTTGAACAAGATCACAAGGTTCATCACCTTTAACAGGATACATAGCTTTAATAACATATTCAACAAACACGAACCTATGGCTGGGATCAAAAATACGGGCAATGAATATCAACAAGTTAATTTTTTTAATATCACCCCAATATTTATCATACTTTTC
>JAYMTK010001490.1:0-16222 GCA_036897405.1 Pelargonium myrrhifolium | reverse complement strand
TGACAAAAGTCAATTAACCTTGGCTCCCTCAATTATTAAAAAAAAAAAAAAAAAAAACTTGGCTGCCTCAAAGTTCATCATTTTCTTCTCTTTTCCTTTAGACCATTTGTTAATCAAGTGCAACAGAAAAGTACAAGTTAAGAATAAAGAAAAACTGCATATGCAGCTATGATGGAAAGAAACAATGGTTAGCAAATATATATCTCACAGTGAAATTCGTTAGTCATACTTGACCTGTTGACCACCACCAGCACCAGAGTTTAAATATATGCTCAGAGATCATAAATTTCACATTTAAATACTATGATTTTTCAAATGGATATTCGAATTTTGTGGCAGTGATCACAGTTTTATACTTAACGGGGCTCACAGATAAATTAGGAGTTCATTTATTTTCTCTTTGATGGACAAATCAACCACTGCCTTCCAGAAATCATCTTCCTATCAGCTTTCACTTTCACCAACCATAACATATTTTGCCACTGGCCTTCCAAGTCACTTGGCAAGGCATGCTTATTTTCATTTCCAAGAGATATACAGTTCATATTCACAGGCAAAAACAGAGCATCCCACTAGTTTGGTGATCCTAGCCTACGTATTAGCTTTTTGTGACGTAGCAATTAAGGAATCGTATGATTCCATAGGAAGATGGTTTTCCCTGCCAGCTTTACATACAATGGAGGGATTAATAGATCATGCAATCTGAAATCTCCCCCAGGTGTTCAACTTTTAACTAAAAACTAATAGTTAAGCTACATCGAGATTCGAGACAGATCTAATTCTCAAAGGATATAGTTGAACTGAAGATGAGAAAGCAGGGATCAAAATGAAATTGAAGAGGAAAAACTGTTATCAGCCTTCTACCTCAATGGAAGCATGCACATAAGAGACAGAACTCACATTTTTTTTCTTTCAAGTTTATATTTTCATGCCTTGGCATATAGTTCACTTTAATATTCTATATGAAAAGAAAGACATACCAAATTAAGTAGGGTAGCCAGAATTTCAGGAGGAATATTTGGAGATGAAAATGCCATCTCTAAACTTCGAACCAACTGTTGCTGACTAGCCTCGTTAAGTTGTGCCCAACAGCTAACGAATCCAGCAGCAAACAACTCTCGTCCAACTAAAGGCTGTAAAGTCGTCCATTAGAACAAAAAAAAAAACATAAGAAAAAGATTGTATGCATGAAACTATTACCCATACCTGCAACTGTGCAAGCCTTGCACAAGTTCGTAAGGCCGGAGAAGGAGATTCCTTCAGAAGCTCAATGCTAAAATGCCTCATCCATTCTGCCCAATCTTCCTTAGTACTGCGCTGAGAAGCCTCCCCGGCAGTACGTAACCGACCATCATTGACCTATATGAGATTCATATAAGTCCAAACACCTTATAGAGCAGCAAAGAATAACAGATAATAGGACTGGTAATGCAGAAGTAAATACATTATCATAGTATATATAGGCAAATAATATACACACACATATATACACTTCTCAGTGACACAGACAAGGGAAGAGTTCTATTAATAGATTAAGTTCAAAGCTTGAGTTGCACAAAGGTGGAAAGAACATGTTTAAATAGTCAACGATAAAGGATACATTGGAGTAATTAAGCATATATGGATTGATCAGTAAAAGTGTGATATGCAGTAATTTAGATCTTCTAATAGGTTGAGGAGCTGCAGTTTGGGTCGTAAAATATTACTGGTAATTAACTTGGCATTGTTCCCAATCCATGTGGGACAAGTGCCCCAATACTACCTCTCACCTCACCGCTCCTCATAGCAGCCCCTTCATTTGTGTAAATTATGTCTTGCTTTGGTTGATCGAGTGTTTTCAATGTTGCCCCTACTCAGGTGGCCAACATATTCCTACTCTAATAGCCTTTTTAGCTTCCAATCCCAAATAAGCTATAAGGTGGTGTCCCAACATGTACATGAGCATTTAAAGTCATTAGATCCAGTATGTCTTATTTTTGTCTGAATAATACAAGACTAAATATAGTACTTCATGAGTATTACTAACAGTGAGCTTAAGAAAATATTTTTGAATAAAGTAATATATATGTAACTACTCTATGGGATGCCATGGCTAAGTGGATATGTCATAGCAGTCTCAGCAACAAAACTCTTCTTTGCCTTACCTAAAAGCCTGAATCAACTACCTTGGTTTCTCTAAGCACATCAACATGAGCACATTGACAAAGGAATACACAGCATGCATGCACAAAAGAGAGATACCTGATGGCCTCTAAGATGCCTTTGTACATCAAACCCATCTTCATAAGGGTCATGTTCAACATCGTTTAGTGGGTCACTGATAACCTCCACTGGAACCCTTCGACTCAACCTCTGGGCAGCTGTGCTTCCCAAAATTAATGGTTCACGTCTCTTCAAGCGCCCTTGAATTTCTTCGAACTCCTTATGCTGAAAATAAAATTATTTCTTTCAAGTCCAAATCTCAAAAAGCAATGGAAGTTTGTAAATTGAGAGACTGAAAATTTAACAATCAGGTTAAAGAATGGACCCTCAAGCGATGTTTCAACAGGAGTTTGTGTATTGATGGAATAAAAATGGTGAAGTCCTCCCCAAGGGCATGAGCTAAACAACAAAGAGCATCAACAGCATCTTTTCGGAGCTCATCGTTCTTCCTGCAAATCAAAGGGTAAAAGTTGACTAATCATAGCTGCATTACTGCTAGCCAAGCACACGAGGTGAGTAATTAACATCTAGAAACATCACAGCAGTCACAGCTACATCTTTTTGAGCACTTCAAGTGATGAGAAAATTATTCATAAACTAATGCTTAAAAATCAAATCATATCTCAAACTTTGAAGGGAAGGCATTAGTATCAAATAATAACAGTAGCATCTCTGATTCAAATGATGCACAAGAGAAGAGAAATCAAGGTAAGAGAAACTAACCCATCCAACACCAGTTTCAAATGATGCACAAGAGAAGATATGTGACCCGTAACCTGATGCAAAATCAGTAAATAAGAAAACATGCCTACAAAATAAACTGCATAAGCCTTTATTCCCTTTATCTAGAACAAGTGATAGATTAATACATATGTACCAAAAAGAAACAAAACATAAAATTCAATTCAATTCTGAAGCTTGTTAGTTAAAGAAACAACACACCTGCACACGAGGGATCAACCTTGTCAAAGTTTTAATGGCAGCACGTCTTATATCCACCGAAGCATCCACTTTAAACAATCGAATGAGCGCAGGAAGAAGCAGATGCATGTGCTCATCCAATGTACCTATATAGTGCAACAGCAATAGAAATAGCTTACATTCTACATGTTTCAATAAATTGACTGGTAGATTTCATAATAACAGAGTAATAAAAAAGAAGCAATTTGGTAACTTATATTTTTCAACTCATGTATGCCCTATATAAAGGGTCATCTACTCATCTCTATTGATCAAATACAAGAAAAATTACAAACTACTTTTTGTTTCTTTACCACCCATATATTAAATATCATCACACACAATATCACAAAAGCTCAAGAATACTTACCACCAAAAACTTCAAGTGTGTGTAGGATATCGAGAACATGGCTGTAGTCATTACACCGTTCTGCATCACTCAAAACTTGAATACAACACGGAAGAATATCAGGAAGATATGTTCTGAATTCATCATTGAGAGCCAAGCAAAGTTGTTCGACTAGATGCAAAACCTGAAAAAGCAAAAAAAGGAAGTGAAGTAACAAAATGATGAAAGAGAAAGTGAGAGAGAGAGAGAGGGAATTGCATTATATACAACTTCAAGAATCAGCAAACATAAGGGCATGCGGGTAAAGTCTACAGCAATAACAGAAAGTACTTACTGGAAAGCCGAGAGCAGGACGATTAGTAGCTGGCAAACTGAAAGATGACCATAGCTCAGAAATTAAAGAGAGCAACTCTGGCAGATATTTACGAATATGCTGTACAGAAAAATCATACTCCATAAGATTTTAGTCAAAAGCCCTAAGAACCATTACACCTCTAAACATTCTCACGGCATAAAAATGCACCTGGCGCACAATAGACACCAATGTTCCGAGCTTCCATGTTATAAAATCCTTCAAGTAATCATCACATGTACGAACAGTGTGGAAGAGATCAGGCAAAACCTACAGGAAAGAAAGGGTAAGAAGCAAACATAGTTTAATAAAGTATATATCAATGTTCATTATATTGTTCTTATTTCCATGAAGCAACAAGATATGGTTATAAGATTTTTTCTCCCTTTTTTTTCATTCTGTCTAGCTATTCCAACCAGAATAAGACAAGGTGAGACAGCATAAATCTATATCAGCATTATATTCGGAACGAAATAGGATGAATTTTAGAAGGGAAAAAAAAAAAACTATATCAATATCAACATAAAACATCAGTGCCCTGTGATTACTTATTGTAAAATAAACATGAGGAAAGTGATTGCTCAATGCTTTTAAGGTAAAGAAAGGAACTAAGATTCCATAAACACAATCCAACAGTGAAGGCTAATTACAAATGAAAAGGTCAACATACTAACCTTTGGCAAATATGGGACACAACCAAGACCCATTGACTAACCTCGCAAACAAGCACCAAAAAGATATTAGATCTTAAACATACAGTGATCACAATAGTGCATCAGAGAGAACGCAACATCCCATAATATTCAGCATACCTTGAATACGAACATGAGAGATCCAACCACCTTCTGGTGGTAACTGGCAAGTGAAGGATCCCTTAGAATTCGCATAAGAGAATTGACAGCAACCTGAAGTAACAATAAAGCATTATGAGATACAAAAATTATAAGAGCATTCCAAGTGCTATTTACGCAATCTGTATATCATGTTAACTTATTACCGTTGAATAATAGTCCTCTGATGTTGCAAAGGATGGCCAGAGATCCATAGGTAGTTCATCGACAGATTGAATGTGTTGCCCTGAATCATTGGCTGGACGGGTCACTTCTCCATGTGGCCCAGGTAAACTTTGCTGATTTCTTTTATGCGCATGGGGATCCAGGGCACCCATAATCCCAAGAACCTGGAGTAACCCCAAAATAAATTTAACATGAAAATATCTTAAGGATATAACTGAGCGATGTAATTCATAATAGCTACCTTTAGTACTTCACGCCTAGTAGACCATGCTAATTCACCATTCAGCAATTTCAAGAGCAAGCCAAGCAACTGTGGGTACTCGTTATATGGAGTTATAACATATCTGTAATCATTATATATAAAAATATAAAAAAATCTCCTCAGTATATATGCAGGACAATATGAACAATTAAGAAGCTCTGCGATTTTGAATATAAAACGTTTAGCCTAGTTCCCAACTCTCAGTCATATCCATGTGCAATGATTTAGCATGTACATATATTTTTTTCACTATTGTCACCCCCAAGCTTTTACCCACATCAATTGGCACCTTAGCTTCCAACAGAAGCAACGTCACTCGTGAACTTCTCTGAAGACAGCACTTCTTGTTCTTTATAGATATATAATGTATAAAACAAAACAACAAACCAATATTGAAGTTCAGACAAGATGATAGAAAGAAAGAACGAATGAGAACCGGGATGAGTAAAGTGCACTTCATAACGTGCAAGCATCAAGTACGTAGTAGTGAACACTGAAGAAGGGCTACTTAAGACCTTAATGCTGGAGGGAGGTAGTGATAGTCAGTGCCTATAAGGAATATAGGAAGCACAATGCAAAACATTGGAACATAAAGAAGGAGCTGGTTTCTGTCAGGACAAGAGGACTGAATTGATTCTAAGAAACAGAGGTATTATTAGTATGTGTTGCACAAGTTCCACATCAGTGTTTATAAGGGATATAGGAAGCACAATGTAAAACATTTGAACATAGAGAAATAACTGATTTCTGTCAGGAGAAGAGAACTAAATTGGTACTAAGAATCAGTAGAATGCTATGCATTGCATAAGTTTTATGAATTGCCACTTATAAGATAGGCTGTTCGAAGAGTAGTTTTATTTTCTGTGAACATTTAGGACAGTTGAGTGCTTTCAATATCACTTTTTCCCTTGAACATATTGCCAGTCAAGAACACCATAAAAGATTATATCTGAGTTGCATAAACACTTGATACTACCCTAGCCCACAAAATGAGGAGAAAATGCACCTCGCTGAATTAGATATGGTCTGAATTGGAAGTTACACAACTTTTACAACCAGACACATACCAGCAACAGTAAAAGAGACAATGGTTGTTTAGCAATAATACTTGAACATTAAAGTTATCTGATTAATCAGAACCAGACCAAGTGATTAAGACAACTAAATAAATAAAATGGAATCCAGCCTGAATAATATATTTACCATAGACATTGGAAAGAAATCTAACATGTCCATAGAACAAAATCAAAGGGTGCATTTCACAAGTCACAAAACCAGTTTGGCCAGGTATGCTAGAATCGGTTTTGGAACTTTACTGTTAGGCCATGTGAAAAGAATCCATGATATCTAAACAATGTCAGAAATAAAGAAGAGCAGATAACTTAACTGAGTAGTTCAGACCTAAAATGAACTAAATCCCAAATAGAACTCAAAGAGCATGGTATCCATGTCAAAATCAACTCACAGTAAAAGTGAAGTCAAACAAGCATCTAGTATACACACAATAACAACCAAAAATGATATAGATATAAGAAACATGTGACCTACCCTGTGCTCTGTACAACTTGACCAAGAGTTGCAACAGCAACTTCACGTTTTGTGACTGCCGCTCCATCCAATAATGCTTCAACTATTAAAGGCATGAGCTCAGGAATATATTGTCGCATTGCAAAACCACCCTAAACAAAATCCACAAACGAAACAAATCAACCGTAACTAAGAAGCAATTGGGCCAAGATAATATTCAGAAAGCATTGCAAGAATGCACAAGGCACCATGTGATGTGGTACATCATTTGAGATAACGAAAGCATGCTTTGTAAGCATATGAACCAATTGTGCAATTCATTTTTTTTTATCACGACTTTATCAAGAAATAAAAATGACACTAACAACCAGAACCATCAGAGAGTGTCCATAAAGAACCTACAAGGAAACCAATAATTTCAATTCCCTTTCGAGAGAAAAAAGAAAAGAAAAAGAATTCAACGTATTTTTGAGGTGATGCAAGGATAATTTACTCCTTTTTGACACTTAGAACATCATAGTACAATACAATGTTACACACACACACACACAACATGTTGGAAAGAGAAATAGAAATAATTGACCAAATGCCAAGCCTTAATAGCATACTAAAAAACCATTAGTTAAGGTAACTGGGCGCCACATGATCTGTCATCAGTTGTCACTTGGTATACAACGAATATATTCCAGAATTTCCCACAGAAATATTTATGATAAAACCTAAAGCGAATATGAAGTGAGATTTCAAAACCATAGATCACTAGAACATATCAAGCAGAAAGAATCATTTCTTTACACTAAAACATGAACTGCTACTATACTATTTCTAACAAAAGCATTCAATGTAACACTCCCATACTTCCTTACAGTGGTACATCAGCTTATGCACACAAATTATCCCCTTACCCAAAAATAAATCTCACCCCAAAAATAAAGTAAAAAATAAAGTTGGAAAGGAAAGCAATCAAAGCATGATGTTTAAAATTATAAGTGGAACTTCACCCACCACTCTAGCAAGATCCCCAACAGTTACAAGAACTCCACTAATGATGCCATTATTAGCATTGACCCCAGTACCTTCCATAAGCCTTGCAACCAGAGCCTGAAAAATGGAGATGTAACATTACAGCAAGGAAAAAAACAGAGCTAAAAGAACTGGTGTAAACAACTTCTGACTTTGTAACCTTATGCACTGGTACAATGTATGGAAGTATTAAACGTTCACAGTTGCGTATGAGACAACCCAATAACTTTGAACTTTCTTCCCGGCATTTGCTATCTGCACTGCTGACATAACAAGAGAAATCGGTATATGAGGCATAACAGCTTGACAAAGAATCATTGACCTACATAGCCCAGAAGCATAATTTTACACTAGCTATCAGATATTAGAACCATATGTCACCTCTGCTCTAGATAAGTCAGCAACTGTATGAGATGGCGACGAAGCGCCGGTAGGACATATGCCGGGTTCTTTTCTGATAATCTCCCAGCCAAGGAGATTGCATACTCTCTAACATCAAAATCCTGAGACAACAGTGACATTTTAACATTTATAAAATGCAACACATGGAAGCCCTGAGAGTGGGAGCAAAAAGCCAAAAGAACATTCCAGCACACAATTATTCATGAACTAAAGAGAGCATTAGGACAGAAGTTATGCAAAGCAAGAATAAAATCAAGAAAATCAAATGCAAGTGCCCAGGCAAAAAACCTATGTACTGGCTTACACCAAGAGTCACAAAAACTGAGCCAACCCAAATGCCCTACATAACATGGTAACTGAAAATAATCTTCAAAATAAAAAGGCATCTATGGCATCAGGATGGATTATACTGCAAGTCATTCAATCCATCCAAGGAGTTTATTTTTGCCCAAGCCCAGTGAAAAAGGCAAAGAAATGGGTTTAATTCATGGAAGTGTGCGGTAAACATTGACAACCTATACATTACAAATCTATAGCAAGGTATTTGCCAGAATGAAACTTTCATTTCTTTCTTTCTTTCTTCCTTCAATTTTTACTTTTTGGCAGAACCAACAGTACTGTTTTGGGCACAAAAGACAACTAAGAAAACAACATATTTTAAAATTTTCACCTAGATGCATTATTAGTACTTTGGCATCATTCCCATTCAACAGAACTTCAAAAAAAATGAAAATAAATGTTCTCCAGTGATTTTATTTCAATGAAATAAATGGGGCTAACATATGATTTGAATAGCAGAATTACTTTATGCATTTTAATTAAATATAATGATAACTTGTATGAAATAAACTTCACCAAAAGAAATTTACAAAAAGATGGCAAAGAAAATAAGTACATGATAAAAGCAAACATGTTAAATATTAGATGGATATATCTCTTTACAGGAAAATCAAATATCAACATCACTGCATGCTCAAAAGTCAAAACATATATCCCACTCAGCATACCTCATCATTTAAAGCAGCAAATACAGCACTGAGACTATCAGCCTGCGCTAAAAAATCATCAAAGCCTCTATTTCCATGAAGAGATGAAAAGATAGAATGGCGGACAATAACATCAGCGTCTGCAACAGCAGCAATGAGAAGCTTTTCCACAAGCTGCAGAAAGCCTGATATCAATAAACAGTGATAATCCATATTGCACTAGACAAAATAACAATGCTGCATTTTGTACTACCTACTAAATATGTAAATCTTCAACAAAAGAAGATGAAGATGGATCTACCGGTGAAGATCTTATAATCTTATAAGTCAAGATTTACCAAATAAAATCAATATATATAGGTTTAAAGTTTTATGATATCTAAAACAGAACAGTCCCTTTGAATTTTAATATGAGGTACGTTTCACATTTTTTGTCAAAGGGATGAACATAACAATTCCAAAATATTTTCCTTTTAATAATTTAACAGTACACCATTTAAATGGCTAAACTTACTCTCCATTTTAGCTGTCTAGACATTTTAGATTTTAATTATTAATTCTATTATATATTTATTTCTATTAGATAGCTTTTTAAATTTGTAAGTTCTGAAGTTTCAAATGTATTTCTGCAAGTTGAAAAGCAGCCCATGAAATGCCAATAAGTGACATCATATTTTTGCTTTCCAAAATGAAACTCGCCTATAATTAACTTTTCAATTATAATGTTTTAACAAACAACAGCATAACCAAAACAAACAAACAAACAGCATCAAGCTACTAAAGAATGTGAAGGTACTAGATTTTAAATAGAGCCAAAATAGTACAGAACATCTGAAACTTCTCTACCCAACTCAATAAGGAAATGATTGTTTCAGTCTTTCAGACAAGTTACAGGCATATACCAGGCAAGAAAAATGAAATAGAATAAAGTACAAGCATTAAGAAACAAAGAACATATATAATCTAAGAGCCAAACCTCCTCAATAAGACGCCTTCGCCTTGCCCCAGTTCGATTTGACCGACTAGTACCAAACTGTGTACATGCATTACCAGCAAAAGAGTTTGCAACTAATTTACAACAACACAGGGCAGCATCTTTTCGCGTAGTTGCATCCTCATCATCCAAGTATACAACAACCGATTCTCTTGCAAACTCCAGAAGCTCATGGCCCTAAAAGACTCAATAACTTTAGAGTAATACACTGATACTACATGCACAACCAGGCTTTAGCTATGTTTGTCTAAGGAAAACAACTTCTGCCAGAACTTTGTTTCCACAAAAGGTATTTCAAGAAAATGTCTTATGTTCAACATTTGGTTGCCATAAAAAAATTTAAGAGGGGGAAAATGAGTAAAAAAAATCGGGAATTATAAAGAAGTCTTCCTATATTAGCGACAAGTTGTCGTGAGCAAGAGTCTGCAGAGCAATGGGTATGCAAACCTTGAAATTAAAGTGAGCAAGAGTCTGCAGAGCAAGTTGCACAAGGGCTGAACCGCTAAGGTCTGAAACTTGCTGAGGGGCAGGCACCGTATTTACTCTCACAGGAGCAACAGCTGCCCTTCCTAGTGGGTAATGGGATCTTGAAAGAACCATTGAAATGCAATCAAGCAGCCGATCTTGAATGGTTGGCAGCAGTGATGGAATACTGAAAAAATTATATATCAATTATTTTTTAAAATCAATGTCAATAAGATTCAAGCAACACTTGAAGAACTTGAAAAAATTGTGAGTAGGAAAGTACCTGACAGTAATTTGATCAAGGGCTTCTACAAGTGTGGCAGAAAGACCAGCAGAGAACATAACATCTAAAAGACCAGAGACATAAGGTTCCATATCCTTTCCCATGGCTTTAGCAATGTTGCCAACGCAAGCCAAAGCCTCAAGCGAGGGTCTACCTCTACGTGGAGCAATCTACAAAATATTTAATGGTTAATTCAGTATTCCTGTTATCTATCACATCAAAATGTCAGGAAAGAAAACTGCATAGAGAAAGAAATAATTGCAAAATATTGATGTCCCATAAAATTTAGTTGACATACCGCATCGCGTAGATGAGTTGTAATTGTCGGCAAATAGTGGACAAGTTCCCCGTCCAGAGCACCAGCCATCTCCCCAAGGGCTATGAACCCACTGGCACGTTCAGCTGGTATTCTCAGAACAGCAAGGATATGATTCATACATATCTGGAAGAAGTTGCAATTTCATACACAAATAATCAGCATCACTAACTGCAAACATAGCTTTCAGTTAGAACATTATCCAAGTGTGGTGAAGCAAGGATAACAAACCGTCAGATAGTTTGTAACAAATCGATCCCTCAGGAAATGAGCAATTCGGGGTAGCAATGAAGTTATGCTAAGGCGAACCAGCCGATCCCTGTGCTCAAGGTATCTGAGGACAATTTCTGCAACTTCTCTGTATCTTGACATCATGAACTCACCAGTATTTCTGTGTAGTTGAAGAATATAGTTTAATATTCAGATCACATGCAATAGCAGGATATACTGATATTTATGCCGAAGCACTGCATGTCTGCACGTGTAAAGTAATTACTATTTGTATGCCCTTCATGAGTGTCTAACCAACCACCAAATTCTAAAGGTCACACCTGTTAATGTCTCCACTATATGACACTTACATAGGAACTTCAGAAGATGCATCATATTGACAAAGGTCCTATGTGGATTCAAAGCAAAAGGAACTAATTAACATCAGATTATGACTAGGCTCCAAATTGATTACGTTATGTGAATTTTTCCTCAAACTGGAATCTTCTTTTTTCATGTATCTATCTTGTAAGGTATCCAAAACCATACTAGGAGTCTCACTGCAAGCGTTGATCTTGAAATTTTCCAATAAATTTATTTTTTTACTGAATTGTTGTTGCATCATTCAGCCAAGTTTCCACAGTGCAATGCCAGACAGCATATATATCTTTCTCAAAACGATTGAAAGCTTGAAACTAGCACCCCGAGAAATTTGCTTTCAATTTCATCACCTACTATGGATATATCTATATCTACCATTTTATGGATTCATTCCTTCAAGATAGTTCTTCTCAGTATCTTTATTAATTCCTTCAAGTCTGAATATATCAATGGAAAACATGCTAAACAAAAAATAAGAATAGAACATAAAAATTCTGCATATAGAAATTCACAACAGCAGCACAGAGCACCAAAATCCAAAATGTGAATTTGACCATCTTTACAAACCTCAAAAGCTCTCCAACTGCAAGTAAGGAACCATGTATGCTATGGATAGGTGCATTTTTACCCAATCCATCTTGTGTAGCCTCAAACATCCGATAGTACCTGCCAAGAACAAGCAAAGGAATGTAAATTTCAAAATATATGAACTAACCACCGTACACGCCAAGAGGAGGAATAACCAAAAGAATGTAAACTAATAGTCAATACAAAAGTTCTATCATTTGTTATACTCTAGTAATTAGAATTCCTTAAGGAAGATAATATCTTATGAAAATTATTGGCACCATTACGACTGAAATTCAAAGTATATGAACTAACCATTGCACACGCCAACGTGTCTCACGCTTTTCAATCACGCGAAGGCAAGCACGTAATGCCTCCACAGCCCGCTCCCGAACAGCTAATGTGGGATCCCTCAATGCAACCCATATAGCATCGACAAATTCAGGTACATGAACATTGAATACAGTGGAAGCATTTTCTGCCATTTCCTGTGGGAGCAAAAGCGTGAGCGAAATTCCTTTACAATAATAAAATAAAATAAATAAAAATTCCCATGAATCACTGCAAAAGCAAACTAAAATTTCTGGTAGGACAAGGGATAGAATCCTCTATGGAAACTTGATAACACATCACCCATGAAATAACAAAGAAACTTGAGCATAAAAAATGTCCATTAAACTCATATATGCCTTAAAATACACACTTCTATCTAATCTCCAAATTCAATGCAAGAACACAAATGACTAGACAACCATGAAAAAAAAAAAAAAAAAAAACTCACACCCTAACCTTCAAGATTAAGAAAGCAGCAAACCGGCGATACTCAACTCTCTCCCCGCGAAGCCAATCCAATGCAATTCTCACCTTAGAAAAAAAGACATGTCAGGTATGGTCCCTGACAATCATAATACCAACAGAAAAAAGTTGCAACCAACCTGGTACTCTACTTCATCAGCAGTCATTGCTCCACCAGCTCTGGCCAGATGGCCAAGGACTCGACTAGCAACGACCAAAATTTCAGGATCACGCTTCACATCAAATACTGTCCTCATGTAATTAGAAAATTTTGAAACCTTGGTGGCATTTTCGCCAAGTGCCACATCAATCAACTCATCAATAGCTCTTAAAGCTCCCAAATTATCAGCAACATCATTACTTTCCAATAGAGTGGATATTCGATCATACAATTGATCCATGTATCGTGAAAAGGCTTCCCCACTCAGATCGCGAGCTTCTTCCTCCAGGTGTTTCTTTAAAGCTAATGAAGGGCCTTCCTGCTTGACATATAGAATTCATTACATCAAGGAAAGAAATTCACTGAAGCACTAAACAAGAAGAAGACAACAATAAGCAGGAACAAAAAGCTAATATATAGGAACTCAACATAAATTACTGAACGATACAAGATTAAGTGTTGCATTCTCACAATAGTTAATGTTATGAGAGTTCTATTTTACTCCCTATGTCCCAATATTTGTGTCCACTTTCCTATTCTTGTAAAGGTTAAAGATGAGTTGGTTAGTAAGTTAGTTAGAGTTAGGTTTTTCCCCCTATACCCTCATGTGCTCTTGTTGCATCAAACTCAAGGGGTTCTAAGTAACTTGTCTTAGGGATATTGAAGTAGTTCATGCATAAATAGCTAACCAAAATAGAAAGGGGACACTCATTTAGGGACAAAAGTTTTAGAGAAAATGAACACTCATTTTAGGACGGAGGAAGTATTTTTTTTATTTCTTGCTATGCTTAAGTTGCTTCATATCCTCTCATAAATGCTTCAAACACCGTCATACTCATAATCACTTGCTTTTTACAATTACCCACAGACAACAAAGTAACAAACTATTTCTACACCATAAAAATAATAACAATATAATAGCTAAAAACTTCACACCGAGACCCAGTGTCCAGCTATCAATTGGTCACCTTCTATGATGAGGCTAAACAGTAAATACATGGTAAAATATAAAATCAGGACGATATAGGGAACTAAATAAAACATCAGCATGGTTACTCAAATTTGAGGGTTCTGTAAGGCAGGACAAAACTCAAAAAGGAACTCTTGAATATATGGGTCGCTGAATCTGAAATCAATTTCATAGCTAAATAAGGAACTGAACATTGAATGCAACTGCAATAAAGACTTATGAAATGTACAAGTACCATATATCACTACTCAAGTATAATACAGATTTCAGGGCTGAAGGATAATAACTTTAGACCCAAACTGTTTAGCCCACACACATCAAATCAAAGTAGTCCCAACTGAGGACAGAACCTAGTCGAATAGAAAAATGAAACATATCCGAAGTCTGAAGTTAAGCTAACCCTTATTCGTCTAGATTTCCCTAATTCCAGTTCTCTAAATTAACAAGCAAGCCTACAATTGGCTCAGAGCACTTTCAGGAACATAAAACATCACACACCATGATGATTAATGAAACAAAGCATGATGGCATGGTCAGCAACTTATAAATGCATACATAATTCAGAGTGACTTCTGATTAGAAATGGAGCTGCCCATCTAGTTTTCTACATTATAATTTTCATACGAGCCTACAAAAGTCTACCCATTAAATGAAATAAGGAGATTTACCACTCGGAAAAAAAGGTAAAACAAAAAATAAAAAACTCTACATAACCATTGTGAGGATGCCTTGACTAGTCCAGGTGCATATATGAATGCATCTAAAATGTCCAGCATTTAATTAGGCACTTAAGAAAGCTTGCAATCAACACTCATCTCACTTTGAATACACCAAATATAACTATATAAGCCTCGGTTTAATATTGACCTCCCAACCTTGAATACTCAACATATGACTCTGAGTCTGAGATACCGACAAGAAAAGTAGCCAAAGCTAAAGCTGCCTCCACTACAATAAGTCTAATACAGCTATGCTGCTTTTTACAAGGTAACCCCAAGTCCAACTACTGAATTCGATACACCAATCCACTCCCATGAACTGTAAACTTACAGACACATCATACACGAACACAATCCATAAATGCCCATCACCTTCACCCCAAGTAGCAAACAAATAAAGAAAAAAAAAAAGTTTAAACACACTGAATTTAAATATTAGCATCACTTCATGTAATTATAGCATAAAGCTCAAAACTTTCCATCCACATTCCCAACCCACAAACACAATCAGCATCCAAAATCTCTAAACTTCCCTAACTCCAGCATCAAACAAAAAACAACAAATCACCCGAGGAGCTCCAATTTCTTTCAATTTTCTCATCGACCAAGCAAAATTGATGCACCTACCTTGGGGTTGCCACGTGTGCACAGGTCGGCGAGGATGCGATTGAGCGCATCGAAAGAGCCGCCGCCGGGGGCGGAGGAGGCGGGGCCGAGGAAGCGGTGGGAGGGCGCAGCTGCGGCCATTTCCCGATTGAGGGGTCTCTCCCCAAACCTGCTAAAACCCTAATGTGGTTCGATCACAGTGTGTGTGGCTCAAGGTTGGATCTTTACAGACATTGAAGCGTAGGTGTTCGATGAATTGCTTCAGAGAAAAAGACGAGAGTTAATTGGGAATGTATAGTTATGCGCACACAGTGTCCTGTGTGTGTCCGTCTCGCGCAGCTACGGTTTTTTTTTTTTTCTTTTTTCTTTTTCTACGAGCTTTGGTTTTTTTCTCTGTTTTTTTTTTATTAGGGAGAGAACCCGTGCGATGCACGGGTGTACATAGGATATTAACGATTTTGTTATAAATTTTGTGTAAAATTTACGTAAAGGATTATAAATGTTAGGAACACTTATCGAATGTTGAATTAAAGTAAAATATCATTGAGTTGATAACACATGTTGTGGCTTAAAAGACACCAACAGGTTGTGACTTAGTTGTCAACACCGGTTGAGTTTATGAAAGATCTCTTAGATTCGCTTTTCACTAAACACATACATGAAAAAGAGTGAGAGTT
>JAYMTK010001489.1:0-16223 GCA_036897405.1 Pelargonium myrrhifolium | reverse complement strand
AACTCTGGTAAAAAAAAAGATTGGGCACTACATTTGGTCCCGGCCCAAAGTTTGGGCACCAAATTTCCCTTTAACCCATCATATTTTACATAACAATTTGTTGTTATTTCATCATGGTCCGGTTTGGTCCAATTAGGTAATGATTCGGTCCCATTCATAATCTACCGCAGATTTGGTTTGATGCGGTCCAGTTAGGTTAATATTTGGTCAAATTCATTCTTGTTCATAGTCTAAGACTGCGAATTCAATTTATTTAGGTCGTTATTCGGTCTGATTCGGTTCTGTTTGTTGTCTAAACTAATGGGTTCTATACGATCCGGTCAATATAAATCATTTTTCGATCTAAAAGTCATGTTCATTGTCTAAGACCGTGGATCCAGTCTACTTGAACTTGTACTACTAAAAAGTGGATATTCTATGGGGGACGACTCGACACGTGCACAATAAGAGACTTTTTAATCAAAATGACCTCTCACATGGACCGCTACAGACATATCTATTTGCAAGCGGTCTGAAAACCGCAGGGAATGAAACATAACAAATTTTGATACCATCGCAAGTTCAACATTTATCTCAGTCTGATTCAGTCCAAAAGATGTGGATGCTTATTCAACCAGATAATGATTTTGTCCCATTCATCATCTTCTGCGAATCTGGTTCGATCCAGTTCGATTAGGTTATTATTTGGTCTGATTCAATCTTGTTCATAGTCCAAATTGCGGATCCGATTTAGTTAGGTCACTATTTAGTCTAAGTCGGTTCTGTTTGTTGTCTAAAACAACCAGTTCTATTCGATTCAGTCATTCATTGTCTAAGACAGTGGATCCGGTCTACTTAAACTTCCACTGCTAAAAGTGGATATTCGATGTGGGACGATCGACACATGCACAATAGGAAACCTTTTAAATCGACACTACCTCTCACATTGACCGCTACAGACATCCATATGCAAGCGGTCCAAAAACCGCAAGGAATGCAACATAACCACACCACCTCTCACATGAGCTACTGCAGACAGATCCATCTGCAAGCGGTCCAGAAACCGCAGGAAATGCAACATAACCACACCACCTCTCACATGGGCCGCTGCAGACAGATCCATCTGCAAGCGGTCCAGAAACCGCAGGGTATGCAACATAACCAGCTGAGATGACTCGACACGTACACAATAAGAGACCTTTTAAATTGACACAACCTCTCACATGGACCGCTACAGACATATCCATCTGCAAGCGGTCCGAAAAACATAACCAGCTCTAACACCATTGCAAGCTCAACATTTATCTCGGTCAAATTCGGTCCGAACCAGAAACTGGTGCAACATAACCAGTTGGGATGACTCAACACGTGCACAATAAGAGACCTTTTAAATCGGCACGACCTCTCACATGGACCGCTGCATACATATCCATCTGCAAGTGGCCCGAAAAACATAACCAGCTCTGACACCATCGGAAGTTCAACATTTATATTAGTCGATTCGGTCCAAACCAGAAACCGGTGCAACATAACCAGCTGGGATGACTCGACACGTGCACAATAAGAGACCTTATAAATCGGCACAACCTCTCACATTGACCGCTGCAGACATATTCATCTGCAAGCGGTCCGAAAAACATAACCAGCCCTAACATCATTGCAAGCTCAACATTTATCTCGCTCCAAACCAGAAACTGGTGCAACATAACATGTTGAGATGACTCGACAGGTACACAATAAGAGATCTTTCATATCAACATGACCTCTCACATGGACCGCTACTCGACATATACACAATAAGAGATCTTTTATATCGGCACGACCTCTTAAATCGGCACCTCTCACATGGACAACTACATACATATCCATCTAACATCATTGCAAGCTCAACATTTATCTCGGTCCAAACCAGAAACCGGTGCAACATAACATATTGGGATGACTCGACAGGTGCACAATAAGAGATCTTTTATATTGGCACGACCTCTCACATGGACCGCCGATGCAACATAACATGTTGGGATGACTCGACAGGTACACAATAAGAGATCTTTTATATTGGCACGACCTCTCACGTGGACCGCTACAGACATATCCATCTGCAAACGGTCCGAAAAACAACAAAAAGTGTGGCTGCTGGGATTCGAGCCCAGGTCTCTACGGCCACAACGTAGAATTCTAACCACTAAACTACAGCCACATTGGTATTAATCCCAAACCATCCTCATCATATACCAAACACACAAAGTCCAAAACAACCTTAAAACACAAAACCTTGTTAAAACCAAAAACTAAAAAAACATCCTCAATTTCCCCTCTGATTCAACCACTGCATTGCCAATGCCATCTCCGGCCGCCCACCCGAACCCGCCAGCCTCGTCGGGCTGCTACTCCCGCTACTATCCGACATCGACACCGTCGTCTTCTGCAAAACCCCAGATGGTGATGACACATTCGAAGCTTCCTCAAAACTCACATTACCTCCTCCCACATTGTAGGAGCTTGGTCTCAAAACCTCAGCTAGTGGAGAGCTGATCCAGTGGTTGGAGTAGAGTTCTTGGCCCGATCCCATTTCGATCTTTTCGTGATCTTCCATGTCGTTTTTGTTGTTGTTGTTGTTCATGCTGAGAGTTAGTGATGGAGGAGAAGGTTTCATTAGCATCCACTCCAAGCCCCTGCATTTTCCAATACAAAAACCACCAAAATCATGTACTTTACATGTATACGAGAAGAAAAGAAACGGTCAAACTAATTAGCAGGTGACACCTCGTGATATGACATTCATATTTGTCCCATTGAATTTGTGGGTCCGACATGATCAAATTCATTATTTGGGGGTGTCGGTCGAGTCTAGTTAAGAATTCTTACAATAAACTTCAAGACAACTCAAGATTTTCTTTTCCCATCACTTTTTGGGGACAAGAAAAGGCGGCTCAGTACACGAAATGGTCGTTTTGTATGCAACGTGAGATAGTTTTTTTTTTGAAGTACACCACTTTCGATTCTCTAGCCCGAAAACCCGTAATCTCAACATCACAAGTTCATAAGTCAACAACCTTACAGTAGCGGCTTTCATACTCACTATCCCAAGGTAATCAAGTAAAACCTTGAAAAGAAAGAAAAAAGGTGACCCGGTACGCGAATTGGTGAGACTTAAGAAATGGTAGTTCTGAATTCCGCCCGACATTATTTTTCCGGTTCAAACTCATGACCTCAAAGTTACTACACCAATATTACCAATTTTGTGAAAGACTCACCTAGTACACCTCGCTTTGTGAACTCACAAAGTCACAAGACAACAACCTAACAGTTCCACCTCCCACCTTTTCTCAGGACAATCAAGTAAATCATGAATAGATAGAAAAAAGGTGACCCAGTACACGAACTGGTGAGACTTAGAAAATGGCAGTTCTGAATTCCGCCTGACATTATTTTTTCGATTCAAATTCATGACCTCAAAGTTACTACACCAATATTACCAATTTGTAAAAGACTCACCCAATACACCCCGCTTTGTGATCTCACAAAGTCACAAGACAACAACCTTACATTTCCACCTCCCATCCTTCTTTTCTCACGGCAATCAAGTAAACCTTGAATAGATAGAAAAAATGCGACCCAGTACAGGAATTGGTGAGACTTGAGAAATGGTAGCTCTGAATTCCGCCTAACATTACTTTTCCGATTCAAACTCATGACCTCAAAGTTACTACACAAATTTTACCAGTTTGTGAAAGACTCACCCAATACACCCCGCTTTGTGATCTCACCATCACAAGGTCACAAGACAACAACCTTACCGTTCCACCTCCCACCCTCACTTTCTCATGGAAATCAAGTAAAATAAAACCTTGAACAGCTAAGAAAAACAGTACACAATGATCATTCACTGACCCACCTGGGTACAAGCTCCAAGGTTGTGGCTTTCTCACCAGACTTGTCAAGACCCATGATCTGCTGGTGGCTGAGCTCATGGTAACCCTGTGGGGCTGCACATCCATAGCTACTCATGGTGGTGGGATCAGAACAATCTGCAGTCAAAGGAGGTGTTGGGATGGGAAGAGTGAGGCTCTGGTGGTGGTGGCTGAGCTTGGCCTTCTTGGTGGTGTTGGCATTGTGTTCCACAGGCTTTCTTGAACGGGGACGGCCTCTATGGAGATGGCGCTCGCAGTACTTTTGATCAGGAGCAACGTCTCTCGAGCATCGCCATTTCTTGCCATCAGTCCTCCTGCACCTTCCTGGCTCGGGATCTGTCCCTCCTGAGAACCTCAGCTTGAAACTACCTCCCACTGCTCAAAACAACAAAACCCGATCAATCTATGTTTATGTGATCAAAACCCACAAGCCAAGAAACCGAAAGGAGCAAATTTAGGCCTCCCCAAGAGCTCAAGGGAGCTAAAGTGAAGAACCCATATAAGAAAATGGAATTTTTTTGCATAAACAAACACAGCCCCAAAACAAAACCTGATCAATCTATGTTTATGTGATCAGAACCCACAAATCTAGAGACTGAATTGAGGGAACCCGTCATGAAGATGAAGCAAAAGGATGCAAATTTAGGCATCCCCAAGAGCTCAAGTGAGCTAAAGTGAAGAACCCGTATGAGGAACATGGACTTTTTTTGCACAAACACTGGATTCACCAATCTATGTTTATGTGATCAGAAGCCACAAACCAAGAAACTGAATTGACAGAATCCATCATGAAGATGAAGCTAAAGTGAGCAAATTTAGTCCTTCCCAAGAGCTTAAGTGAGCTTAAGTGAGCTAAAGTGAAGAACCCATATGAGAAAAATGGAATTTTTTTTTGCACAAACACTGAATTCACCGAACTCATAATGGGAAAGGGAAGATATTTATACCTCCTCGGGGCTCAAAGAGAGCTAATGTGAAGAACCCATAAGAGAAAATGGAGTTTTTGTGCTGAAGCAATGTGATAATCAAACAAAATCACTGAATACTCCAACCTCATAGTGAAAAGAAGCAAAAGGGAACAAATTTAGTCCTCCTCAAGGCTCAAAGAGAGCTATAGTGAAAACCCATATGAGAAACAAGCTTGTAGCAAGCGAAAAATGGAAATTTTCTGAGTAGTAATCAGACACGAAAACTGAAATCACCAAAATCATAATAAAAGGGAACAAATTTAGTCCTCCTCAAGGCTCAAAGAACCTATAGTGAAAAAACCATATGAGATACAATCTTGAAGCAAGCAAAAGATGGAAATTTTCTGTGTAATAATTAGATATCAAACACAAACACTGAATTCACCAAGCACATATTGAAAGCAAAAGGGAACAAAGTTGGTCCTCCTCAAGGCTCAAAGAGAGGTAAAGTGAAAAACCCATATGAGAAACAAGCTTGTAGCAAGCAAAAGATGCAAGTTTTTGTGTAATTCACCAAAACCATAATGAAAAGATGCAAAAGGGGAGAAATATAGTCCTTTCAAGGCTCAAAGAGAGCTATAGTGAAAACCCCATAAGAGAAACAAGCTTGTAGCAAGCAAAAGATGGAAGTTTTCTGTGCAATAATCAAGCACAAACACTGAATTCACCAAACCCATAATGAAAAGAAGCTAAAGGGAACAAATTAGGTCCTCCTCAAGGCTCAAAGAGAGCTAAAGTGAAAAACACATAAGAGACACAAGCTTGTAGCATAAGTTTTGTGTGTGATAATCAAACACAAATACTGAATTCACCAAACCCATAATAACAAAGCTAGTCCTCCCACAAGGCTCAAACAGAGGCAAAGTAAGAAACCCATGTGAGAAACAAGCTTGTAGCAAGCAACAATAAATTTGAACAGTAAAAAAAGTTGTCTAACAAAACCCATCATGAAAAAAGCTAACAAAAGGGAACAAATTTAGTCCACCCAAAGGCTCATAGAGGTACAGTGAAAACCCCATATGAAAAACAATCTTCTAACAAGGAAAGCAATAAATGGAACAATATTGCAGAAACAAAAGGCTGTGTAACAACCAAACACAAACAATGAACTGGAAAAACCCATCATGAAAAGAAGCAAAAGTGAACAAATTTAGACCTCCATAGTACTCAAAGAGAGGTTAAAGAAAAAACCCACATGAGAAACAACCTCATAGCAAGCAAGCAATAAATGGAACAATATTGCAAAAACAAAAGGCTATGTGACAATCAAACACAAACAATGAACTGACCAAACCCATCATGAAAAGAAGAAAAGTGAACAAATTTAGACCTCCACTGTACTCAAAGAGAGGTTAAAGAAAAAACCCACGTGAGAAACAAACTCATAGCAAGCAAGCAAGCAATAAATGGAACAAAATTGTAGAAACAAAAGGCTGTGCTACAATAAAGAAGAGAAAAGGAAAGGCCTACATGGAGATTGGGAAGTAGCAGCAGCTGAGCCTGAGACTGAGAGGGATCTGGCAATGGGCATGAAGAGATCAGGAGGCACAGGAACAGAGGCCATCATGTACTTGTAAATCATGGCTTGTCTCTGGAGCTCTTTCCACTGAGCATCTGTAAAAGGAAACCCCAAAGACGCTGCCATTCCTCCTGCAGCTGAAAACCCATCAAAAAAACACACTCATCTTCCTCATCAATGTGTCCTAACATGACCTTGAGAGAGAAAGGTTACACCTTTTCTCATTTTTATATATCAAAATATTGTTTTCATTGACTTCAAGGAAAAATAAAAAACACCAACCTGGGGATTTGAAGGCTGAGAGATGATGATGATGATGATCAAAAGGCTGCTGCACAGTTCTTACACCAAAACCAGGAACAGCAACAGCATTGTATACATCTTCACCACATGATGGAAATGGACGGCTCTGATCATGATCAACCATCATCATGTGGTGGTGGTGGAGGCTATAAGGGTTTGATTCACTACTTTTCATTTTCACACCCAAACCAAAACCCTCTCCAGCTCTGCCTGTACAGTAACTATCACCAAAACCACCACTCATGCTGAAACCAAGAAAAAGAACCAAACTTTCACCAAAAACTCTATAGAGCTTCTCTGAAAGAAAAAAAAGCTGTGTATGCTTAAATGGACTAATGGGTTGTTGTTCTTTTTTCTGGTTTCTTGGGTCCTCTTATTATACAAATCTAGATCTGGTTGGTGCTGATTTTGTGAGAGAATCAAAGATGTGGGGTTGGGGTTTTGGAGATGATATTGGGTTGATTTTTAGCTCTCTTTTTCTCTGCCTTGATTTGCTTCCATGCTTCCAACATTCGCACCAACCATCATACATGTTGCTTATGCTGCTACTAGACAAAATTCACACTCTCTCTCCTCTCTCTCTCTCATCATTATTGTGGCATCTATCGTTTTCTGCATGAAAAGATAAAACATTTGTACTAAAACCATCATGCCATGATTTTGGGTTTTATGAATTTGTTGGCTTTTTTACCTCCACACCCTTCAAGTTGAAAACTTTGATATTTTGGTTTCTGATCCGTATCAAGCTACACATAATAATTTGAACTTCTACTACTAAAACTCGCATGTGCGCGTGCATAATCATCTGCAAGCGGTCGAAAACCACGTGGAGAAGCAATATAAACATGACCATTTTCGGGTTAAGGTCTGCATCAAAACCAAGAGACAACATAAACGGGGCCATTTTCGGGCCAAGGTGTGGACCAAAACCAACGCATGCATAACCATCTGCAAGCGGGCCAGAGATCACGAGGAGAGACAGCATAAACGAGGTCAGTTTCGAGCCAACGCTTGGATCAAAACCAACTATAATATCATGTTAAATTTTATAACATGCTACACATAATGGCTTAGACTTTCACTACAGATAAATAAGCTAGTAGAATTTTATTTGCACCATTATATATTAGTCCCTCAACTTTATATTTATTTGATGTGGGTCTAATTTTACCCATTTTAACAAAAACCATCCTGCCATGATTTGGGTTTTATGAATTTGTTGGCTTTTTTTACCTCCACACCCTTCAAAGTTAAAAACTTTGATATTTTGGCTTTGGTTTCACAAGTGTTTGTGGACAGCTAGCTTTTTCAATCATGGAGGTATGTGTTAGCTGAAAATGGGTTTGTGGATTTTTTGGGGAATTAACCTTGGAAATGAGATTTTAGTGTAAAAGTAATTCAAGTTCTTGAATTAATACATGAAAAATGACAAGGATTGATGGTTACATTTTGTTGTTACATGTTTTCATTTTTACAAAATTAATAGAGAATGTAAATCGATCGATGATCAATAAATTTTTATGTTGTCACGCTCTTATCGTATTTTTTTATAAACCATCTGTTGTTAGTGAAGTGAGCTGAACTAATTTAATAGGATTTATTAGACATTTATGTAGCAAATTTATATATATAAAAAAATCAAAAGACTCAATCTTTTAGTAGAAAAATAAAAATTAATGAATCAAACTGCGCCTTTTAAACTTCTTGATTAAACATAGGTCATATAAAATTACTTTGGGACCAAATTAATTTTCTTTTTGGATAATTACACGTTACTATCATGTTAGATACACGTCTTGTACGTTACTGCCTTAAAAAAAAATTGTTGCATATTACTACAAAAATTTCATTCCGTTACTAAACTACAAAATTTTCATTCTGTTAGTTAATTTTGACGAAATTGACTATATAAAAAAGTTTAGAGTATTAACGTGTAAAATGTGTATCTAACAGAGTGGTAACGTGTAAAAAAATGAAGGATATTTAAGTATTTTTAAAATTTAACTGACAGAGTATTTAACGGATTAAAAAATAGTTGAGAATAATAACGTGTAATTGTCCCTATTTTTTTTACCTAAACTATTTAACAAAAATGCTCAATTTGTACTCAATCTACATAGTGTTTTGGTTAAACTGGTTGGATTATGAATTGGATTTTAAAATTATCACACAAAATTAATATTTTTAACCACAAGAATTAAAAATGTTAGAGAGAGAGAGAGAGAGATGTGACAAGACATGAAAATGGAGTGTGCAGCTTGACAAATAGATGGATAAGCATGTTGTGGGCTTGAGGACAAGACAACAACAACTATTTAAACATATTAAATTTTTGTACTATAAATAATTATGAGATTTTGATTGGACCCTTTTTGTGATAAATAATTTTTAAATATATATACATTTCTTGAACTGCTTGTAGCTTTGTTGCCATAATTTTATTGGGTGAATAAAAGGCCATAAATAGTAGTGACAATAATAAATCAATAATATGTTTCATTTTTTTGAGTTCATTGAACAAAGATGGATATTTATTTTCTCTACCAATTCCATTGTTTCCAATGGTATTTTTGTCTCCTTTCATGGGTTTTGGAAGATTTTTGTTTGAATTTTTTTTTTGGTTTTTAATTAATTTATCTTCATGAACTTTGGATTAATTTGCTAATAATTGTTATAAAAAATACTATTTGTCTTATATTTTTAGTATTTTTAATTAAATTTAGACATATGATAATAAATTTTGCCCAATTTATACTTTAGAGTAAATTTGCAACAAAATGATGAGAGGGTAAAAAGGAGAATGAACCATCCTTATCACAAAGATACAATTACAAAAAAAGAAAATCCTATATATTTCTATTCCCATTTTAGTCCTCAAAATTCCCAATGTTTGCAAAAAAAACCCTTACTTTTATCATCATACTATAAATTTAGGGTCTTATTTTAAATTATCATATAAATTTACTACCTAACTGGGTTGCATTGATTCCATAGTTGTTAAAAATTCTCATTCTCGATCCGATTCACGATTCGAAGGTTACAAAATTCAAAACTATGTTTGAATCTTGCAATAACATGAATCCCGATTCAGAATATAGGAAGTTTTGAACAAGCCAACCCATGAACTTTGTTTTTTTCTTTCTTTCCTTTTTTCTGATTTATGTGTAGAAGACGAAGCGATTTTTGCTTCTATATAAAGAGAAAACTGACATAGTAGAGGCTTAAATCTAAATTATCACATGAGAGTTCCGTGGTAGTGTCGTGGTGGTCATCATATTTTCGATAGGTTTAAACTAATTTTTTTTGATTTAAGTATTTTGGACCTCATTTTAGTAGACATTATTTTGCTTCTTCATAATTACTGGTATATTCATTCTATAAAATTATCTTATATATATATATTAAAATCTTGCGACCCGATTCGATTTACGATATGAATTCCGATTTAACAACCATGATTGATTGATTTGATTCAACAACAATTAGTTAGGGAAAGAAAAAACTAATTATCCTAATTAAATACTATAAAAAAATTTGTTATTTGAACCTCAAAAACAATTTTATTATTATTTTTTGTTTTTAGGTGATGATTGAGAAAGCTACCACCGCCAAGGAAACAAACCCACTTCATCTTCTAAAATTATATATTAATATCATCTTATTATAAAAAATAAAGAAATTTATAAAAATATTATATTATTTTTTAAAACTATAATAATAGTAATATTTAGAGTACATTAAATTGTGTGGGCCATTTAAATAATAATTTGATTTGCTTCTTTTCAAGAAGCATGTGGTTGGGGTCCTTGGGGATGGGCTTTAATGCCATTTAGGGACCACATGCTTTCATGTTTTCTCTATCTTCTTATCTCTTATAAAAATATTATATTTTTTTAAAAATAATTTTCTAACTATTATGTAAACAATAATAACCAAAGGGAGTAGAGTCCGTGAGTGGGAAGAGGTCTCGGCTTCGATGCCCGCTCAACACACATTTGGGGAGAGGTGAAATCCTTAACCTGTGAACAAGCCTCGAATGGGGATTAGTCAAAGTGTGGTTAAGCGGCTTAAAGGTGCCAACCGCCAAGGTGCGGGCCCGCTCTGGAACCCCATGGTTTAAACCGAAAAAAAAAGGGAGTAGAGTCCGTCATGATTTGCATTCATAGATGGCGCGGGTCGAAAAATACCAATAGGTTTAGTGTGCCAATGTGGGCAATTTTCACATTACTGAGTATGTGGACTAGTAGTTTTAGTTTTAGGCATTTTAGGCCTAAGAGACTTGTGGTTTCAGTACCAATAACACGGGGGCGCTGGTTGTAGACTGGTCTTGGGTTATAGAGTAGGTCTTTATCTTTCATGTAAGTTGTTGTTTGAGGAGTTGTTGAATAAAAATGGTATCTTTTTCAAAAAATAAATAATTATAATTATAATATTATATAAAAATATGGGTATAATGTATATCAGTTAACTGATATAAAATTATATCAGTTAAAATAATATGGTGATGACACCTCATTTAAAATCATGGATCCGGGCGGGTCGTTCCGCTCCCACAAATTCACTTAGGTGGGTATAAGTGATTTTAAATGAGATGTCATTACCTCATTGACTTTTTTAAGATGCAACTGATATAACTTTATATCAGTCAACTGATATACATTTTACCCTCAAAATATTGTATAGAATAATGTATCAATGATAAGAATATGACTAAAGTGAGCGCAAGCAGATGAACGCCCCTTAATGTTCTAAAAACTAAACCATTGCATCTGTTAATTTGCTATTTAACGATAATTTGACTAATAAGCCGATTTAATATTTGAGACAACAATTAAAATTTAGTTTTGACCAGTCCAATCGTCGTTTTAATCATCAATTACAATCGACTTTGAATATAATATTTTAAATAACTTTTTAAATTATTTAAATTATTTACTTTAATAGGTTAAAACACACCCATCAACCTCTACCATCTAATAAAAAATAATTCATTAAATTGCATTTAAACATGCACTAATTTATTGGTCATATACTATATGTATCCTACTAATTCAAGTTTTTCTAATAAGGGTAAAAAAAGGAAAAGTAAATATTATTGGCAATTACAAAACTAGAAGCAAGTGCTTGTATTGAACAATCTTTTACTTGAGCTATCACAAAGGACCACATCATGTGGTCCTTTTTATATACTTCAAATATTCATTTTTGCTTACTTTAATATGTGAAATTAGAGGTGGCAAAATTGTCTTCTATCCGCAGGTATCCGCAATTCAACTCTAAAATTAGTCGGGTTCGGATTTGATTTTTCACCCCGCAAAAAATCAGGTTTGGGCATACCTGTAAAAACAGTATGTTTTATACCTAAAACTCAAAATTTTACCCTAATTCGGGCTACCTTAAGACCTTTTAGGGTCGGGTTTGAAGTAGGATTGTTCCGACCTGACCCTACCTTCTATCCGCAGGTATCCACAATTCAACTCTTAGATTAGTCGAGTTCGGATTTGATTTTTCACCCGGCAAAAAACCAGGTTGGACATACCGTCAAAACAGTATGTTTTATACCTAAAACTCTAGATTTGACCTTAATCTGCGCTACCCTAAGTCCCTTTAGGATCGGGTTTGAATTAGGATTTTCCGACCCGACCATGTCTTCTATCCGCAGGTATCCACAATTCAACTCTAAAATTAGTCGGGTTTGGATTTGATTTTTCACCCCGCAAAAATTCAGGTTGGACATATCCGTAAAACAGTATGTTTTATACATAAAACTCTAAATTTGACCATAATCCGTGCTACCCTAAGGCCCTTTAGGGTTGGGTTTGGATTAGGATTGTTTAGACCTGACCCTACATGTAAAACCCATAATTTTAAGCCAAAATTAATTTAGTTTTACATAAGTAATTACTAATATTAAAATAATTTATATTTAAAGGGAAAAAATTAAAGGTCATATTGATTTAAATTTAATTAAATGGAAGATACTGGGCTAGGCCAGAGTTCTTGATGAATGTGTTAAAATTGGTGGGCTGTCAATTATTTTTATTAAGAGAAAAGTACCAATCTCTTTTAATTTTCTCATATTTAATTATATTATAAATATTTGGATCTATTTTAATTTTCTCATATTTTTTACTGAAAATTTGAAACCCGAAATTCAAATCGTCAACTCCACGCTAAACTGTCGTCATATACTCACTGAAACTAGAGGTGACAATTTCGATCCATACCCGCAAGCATCCAAAATTCAGATCAATTTTCGGATCGGATTTGTACTGAAAATTATGAATAGGGTTAATTACTGTTTCATACCATGTACTATACCTAATGTGCAACTATCATGTACTTTCCAAACTGTTGCACATAGGTCTACCGTTAAACTTCCATCTGTTAAGTGGATAAAAGACGCAAATACTCATTCACTACCCCTTGCAGGTGACGGTGGAGGAGGCGGAGATGGTGGCAACAGGGTAGTGAAATGTTATAACTAAGTACATGATAGTGAAATGTTATAACTATGAAGGACAATTTTGCAATTTAGAAATGTTTTTATCCATGTGCAATGCACATGACAGCCAAAAAGGCGTTTTCTGTTACATTTCTTGGACGGCAGACCTATTTGTTAACGGAATGAAAGTACATAGTAGTAAAAAGTTAATTTAGTAATTCAAGATAGCGAAATGCAAATTGGGTATAGTACATGATATGAAACTGTAATTAACCCTTATGAATAAGATCAGATTGGATCGAGCAAAGTCATTTTAATCTAGAAATCCGAGAAAATCCAATCCGTACACTCTTTTCAGATCGGATTCAAATTACTCTTTAACAAAACTATAGAATTGCCGCTTCTAATTGAAACTAACAATCACAACTTAATCATCACAATTATAAAATTCAACAAACCAATTGATACCTGAAAAATTCAGCAACTTCCCATATCTAAATGCTCTCATCTCTATATTTCAGTAACAATTTGATTTCTCCAACACAAAAATGGCACAAAAAGGAGTCAATTTCTCAAGTTCATAGTGAACCCATTTTGTATACCGTACAGAGCAGTTGAGTAGTGATTATTGCTTAAATGTAACGAAAAGAAGATACTGAAAAAAAAAAACCACTTTACGATGCGAAAAAACACTTCATGGAGTGTGCGGCAGTGGCGTGCCCACAAGGCGCCTACTCGGTTGCTTCCACGGGTTGCGAGTCTTGTGGCGATTCAGTTTGTTTGAGCTTCTCCAGAGCAGAGATTCGTCTATCCAAAGACTCGTTGAGACATTTCACCTGCAAGAAATAGAAAATCGGTTATCAAATAAGAAGTGCGTGAAATGCTCACTCGTTGAGAACTTAGAAATGTAGGTTGCTCGGAGAAAAAGGGCAGAGGAAGGAAAGATCGGGAGTGTTTTTAAGCGTATATCGGTTCATTTCACCAAAAGGGTGCTCGCCAAATGAGAAAGAACGAGAAAAGATCCAATTTCTCCTAAAAATAACAAAATATAGAGTTGGCAATTCGTGTCTCAATACGTGACACGGTACAAAACAAGTGTTTGAACTCACTAAAGTAGTAATCATGCCGTGTTTGTCTTGGAGTAGCAGCGTGTTTAATAATCGTGTATTCGTATCATGTTCGTGTTGAGCCTCAAAAACATACTATCTTTCTAAAGATCATAAAATACTTACAAAATTCATGACAACCAAAAGCTAACTAAATTCCTTGTGTGCAACCGTTATATTTTAACTTAGAAAAGTTACGTGACTTGTTTAAGTAAACACAAAGTAAGGCTACCATGAAACCGAAACTAATATCCTCAAGTTGCAACTTCAATCCCATCCCAATAAGTAGTCTTTTAACCATCGGGAACTCCCACCCTCGACCTATACAAGATTACTGAAAAAAAGATACTCTTTCCGTTCCAAAACGAGTGTCCACTCCCTATTTTAGAAAGTTAGTTATGCATGAAATACCAATAATATCCCTATGATTAGTTCGGTGGAACCTTGTTACAACAAAGAGTACGTGAGGGTGTAAGAGGCAAAGTCCAACTCTAACTAACTTATCATTCATTTCTAACATAACGGGAAAGCAGCCACTCATTCTATGACGGAAGAAGAAATAACAGCTTTTGAAAAACAGAGATGTCTATTAATGATTGCAGTGCTATAAAGTGAACTCTACCGGTACCATTTGATGTGCAAACCCGACACACACCCACAAAGGCATAGGAAAAGTGAAAGATGTCCGATCCCTCGGCTCTCGACAAAACATTTAAGCCATATCCTTAATAAAACAATGGCCTAAACAAAGAGAAACATAACATACTAAAATCCACCGATAACTAAAAAAATAAACCCCACCCAAAATCCATATCCATCTAAGTTGTCCAAGAACTTTGTTAACTTCTAATGGCATTATCCATCGGATTCCCCAATGAATTCATAGTTACCAAACATATAGACAATCCATTCCTCCCAACAATGACGTAACCAATAACAAGCGTTTTTGTTTTGGTAAATGCTATAAATTTCACAAATTTTGTACGACATTATATATTGTAAGAGAAAAAAGAATCTCAGCCATGATTTATTGGCTGAGACTCTCAGCCAATAAATCATGGTCAATGAGGTGATGCCACGTCCCTAATTAACACCCATACCCGCCCCAATGAATTTGTGGGCGCGGAGCGCCCGCCCGGATCCATATTTCTTTGTGTCTTGGCTGAGATTCTCAGCCAATTAATATGGCTGAGAAACCAGACACTCTATATTGTAATTCATGATTCAACTAAATTATCACTAAGATAATTAAAATGTCACATTTCAATTGAATGATATAACCTTCGACCATTCAAACCTTTTTTCAACTTTCTTCCCAACAGACGATTCAAAACTCAACATTGATCCTCCGACTATTCTATCTCATCGTTTAGTGTCCCAAAATCTATTGTTTTCCAAAATCTAACCGACAATTTAAGTTCTATTTAGTCTCATATTTTGCATATGTACTCAAATAAATATTCTTTTTATCAATGGTGACGAGATTGTATAGTATAAGAACACAATGCTTGTATAGTTGGAGGATCATTTGAACATTAAAATTATAAAATAAAAAATAATCATAACCCAGCTCTTGAAAATGCTTGTAGTTGCATATAAACAGGTCAAAACAAATATTGAAAACTAACAAACAAACCCAATTCCATATTGATAGTTGATCATAAAAATACTGCAAAATTAACACAATTCTTCACAAACCCACCTCCAAATCGATGGTGGGTCATGAAAATACTGCAAAATTAACACAACTCTTCACAAACCCACCTCCAAATCGATGGTGGGTCATGAAAATACTGCAAAATTACCACAATTCTTCACAAACCCACCTCTGGGAATCACACAAAACGCCCAAAAATCTCGTTTCAGGGACAAAATCGAAGCTACCCAGAAGCCAAAAATGCACAACTTTGAATCGAAGAATCTACAACAGAACCCTAGATAATGAAATTGAAAGGAAAAATAGAACAAAAATTGGAGCTTCGTACCTGG